>JANSTX010013921.1:0-17752 GCA_027564355.1 Penthetria funebris
GACACTTATTATATATTGTTCGAGGAAGTTTAAATTCTTTTATTAGATATTAATTTTCAAAATTTTGTTTATAGTAATCTCAAGATCGACCGGCAAAAACGAATCCTATTTGGGTAGTTCATAACAATTTTTTTACTGTATTGAAAAGTTGAACATTTAACTGTACTGTCTTGAATCCAACATTAACAAAATTTAAGAGATAATGAAAAATGTATTACTGTTGAGTGTTAGCGGGAAGAAATCATAGATAAAAAATATTTTCATATTCTTCATGTTTTTGTTCAATGGACTAGTTGCATGGATTCTTTAACTTAAAAAACAATGGTTTAAATCTTTTTCGTCTATTTATATTATAACAAAATTTGAATGTATAGAAATCTGAGCAATACTATTTGTTCAGCTAATTGATTATAACTTTTAATGAAAATTAATATTTTTTATATATTATAATTAACCGAACGGTTTTCATTCGACATCTAACAAACCATTAGGCGAAGATATGTATTTTTTTTTTTTAAATCTCATCCATTCCACTGACAATAGTACAAATCAAATAAATGAATTGATTTTCATGAGACAAATCTAATATCATTCAGTTGAAATTATAAAACATGTACCGCTATATTATCTATTTTTATTTATAGAGATTATGATGCAAAGCAAAAATACCATTTACAATTTTATTGGTCATCAAATGTTAATTTGTCTATACTCGCCTAGTGGCATATTCATCATAATTTATTCATATAAATAAAATTATTGATATTTGAGAATAGATTTTAGAGATGATATTATGATTTATTGCTTATATAATTTCATATATTATGGTTATGGGGCAATTTCATGCACGTTGATTGTAAAAATGATATGTTTTTTTTTTTTCAAACATAATTTCTTTAATTTACATTTTAAATTGATGTAGAAATTTTTGTATAAAATTAATAAATTAATTTGAAAAAAAAAGTCAATAAAATTTGTTTGAGAAAAGTTAACTATTCATTAAAATTTTATGGTATTTTTTTTCTGTTTATTGATATCAATCTAAATAAATGCCCATTTTTTTTTTAACTAACACGCTAACAATATTAATATTTTTGAACGACACCGAAAGGCTTCTGAATCTGTTATGATTGCATAACAAAATCAAAGGTAATACAGTTACCTACAGATGTGGTTCGATTTTTAATAATTTAAAAATTGTAACCGTTGGAAAGAGTAATGGTTAAAATGATTTATAGATCATGTGCGATCACTGCAATATGTTGTAATCTTTACAACACATACTCATTATAAGAATTTATTTTACAGAACTTTATTTTGCATATTTTTTATTAATACTCTCTACAGCGCATACTTGTTATCTTAACTGTGCTGTGAACATTTCTGTTCTTCTGGTATTTCAGACGGCACATATGATTTATTTTACTTTGGTGCTAAACACAAGTTTGCACTATTTGATTGCATCTATAATTTTCTTAACGAAAGTGAAAAAAATATTACCAAATTCATTTATTTTTTCATTTTTTATTGCATTATGAAATCGAAATTATTCGTGCATTATTCCTGCAGGAATAAGCCTATAGTTAAAAAAAAAATGTATACATTCAATGAGAAAACAAATTTTAGACTTTGTGTGTATGAAGGGGAATGAAAAAAGTTATTGGAAAATTTTGGAACAAAACAAATTGAATTTAATTTGATTTGACGATGTGGAAACGTTGAGTATACCTCACTTAAGATCGACACTTTCTTTGTTATTTTCGGTACTCTTTTAAATTATTATATTAAACTCAAAAATTACTTATATTTCATGTACGATTCTAAATTGAATATTATTTAAGTGAACCATAAAGAAAAATTTAAAAAAAAATCTATGGTATTTACGAGATCTTTCATTGGAACTCATCATTTTTTTTCAAACAAGCTATTTAATTCCATTAATAATAAATGAATTGAAAAAAATTAAAAATAACAATTCATAAATATACAGATGATTGCGATGTTACCACCAATACTACGATATCATCTTAATATCAGCTTATGCGTAAGTTCATTGATTGCTGATATATATAGGTCTCCTCCGAATATCTTCAATTAAATTGCCCTACAATATTCAATCACAATCCGTAAGGTATCTTGATTATTTTAATAAATACTGGAGACACTTAATGTTGGATGTATGCATTGAGGCGAACTGGTGAAGATGTTCTTGCTTTTATCAATTATGATAGAAACTAATGAATTGCAGTGATAACACATGGAATTCAATTTATGACATGAAAAAATATAGAATACAAAATCAATAATAGCAATGTAACGTATGTAAAGAATCTACGAAAAGAGTGTATATCAAATGGATGAAAAGTTTGCGAAAAGTACACAATATGCTCCAAATTCAATTGACAGAAGTAAAACGTACCGTCGTCTAATAAAAAAAAGAACTATTGCAGAACTGAACGTCCAATTCAAAAAATTAATAATTGTGTGATCTCTTTAAGACTGGAACGTCCAGTAAAGTATAATATAAACTGCTAGATTTACGCATATACGTTTCAAAGACGGAACTACTGAAGATTGTTTCGTCGATAGCATGCATGTCATCGTTTTGAAGTGGAAAATATATGGAAAGTTATTTAGACACCTTATATATGCTTAATATATAATATGGTAATCTGTTTGAGATTAAAATATTTGTTACAACGACGTATAAATCCAAGCGTTTTTAACTCGTTTTTGGCCAAACACAAGATTTGATCATTCCATACTAGTTTTGAATTGATATGCATTCCGAGAAAATCAAGGCCGATAGAATTGCGCAGCAAATCACCATCAAATTCTATAATTGGATCTGGAGTATTTTACTAATGTAATAAAAGACACAACTCTGCGTCGTACTAGCCATTGAATATTACGAGATTTTTCCGTCCCCAAATCAGAAATTAAATTTAAAACGTTTTTTAGAATATTTGTTCAAGTCATCGTGATGCCATATGACCTTTTGTCGAAATTGTAAGAATGACAAATGAATATCGAGATGAAGTGGAGCTGAAAAGGGGTGGAGGAAGCAACTGAAAACTTTGAAGAGGAGAAAGCAACTACGAAGAATCCGAGCTTAAATATTATGATTGCTTACCCTGATTAAAATAGGGTCTGGGTATAAAAAACCAAAATTACCAAAGGTTTTTTTGTATCAATATTACCGGTTCATTTGCGGTCGTTTCCGAGATACTCGCATTTTAAATAAAATAGAGTTTCTGAACGTTATGATTTCCTGATATAAATTCACAATCCTATGAAATGTCCCAACGTTTTTCATCAAAAATTGCAATTTTTCGTAAACGGTTAGAGATATGGACATGGTGTAAACGATGCATACTAAACAAATAATTGGTACAAATTGTAAAATTTGAATAATTTATACACATAAATTAAATGCATATTTGCCCACTCAAAATTAATTCCGCTCGCAAAGCAATAAGTAAAATAAAATATGAACTGATTTTAATTAAAATTAATGACAAGTGTCAGAAGAATTTATTTCAATTATTATAATTCATATTTAAATTTTTATTTATTTCATTTTTTATTTTTTTATTTTATTGTGTGACATCTACGTCGTCTATGCCTATATGTACCCATGTAGTTTGTTATTGTTGGTTCTTGTTTTTTTTATTTTTTTTTTTTTTTTCATCTTAATCTGTTCAAATCAATCAAATTACCAGAACTTCTAAGACCAAATCTTGTTGTCTATATTCATCTAACTATGCCTTTCTATGGATAGGTATACGAGTATATGATTCTACATAAACAAACATTAATTCATTTGAATTTTCTTTTCTGTTTTTTTTTTTTTTTGTCTTTGCGAGGTCGTCTTTGACTCTCTGTCTCATTGTATGTTCTTCTTTAATAAAATCTAACAATACCTTAAGAAGGCTACTGTATACACGGATGGATGGATGCTGCGGAATTGGTATTTACATTTTGGAGACCTTGATTACACTTTGTTCCATCGTAGGATGCATACGGTCTTGTACGTGTAACATAGAGTTATGTAGTTTTATATGGTTTTGTATAGGATATACCTCTAATTACATGACATGATGAAGAAAAAGAAGTATTTCTATATATTTACTCGTAAATTGAATACAAAGATATGCCGCTTCTTTTCTTAAAATATTTCTTTTTATATTTGGTTATTATATTATTTCATTTCTTTGGTATAGTTTGAAAATGAAACGCGGACCTTCTTCTGTAAATAAATTATTTTGACATTTTGGTTTTGAGACTCCGCGGTACTATGGTTATTGATACATAGATGATTTATTTTTATTTATTCATATTTTCCTATCATTTTTTTTTTCTTCTTTGATACTCTTGTGTAATAATAATTATAATAATATCGTATTTTTTATTATATTCATATTTTTATATCTTATATTAAACGGAAATACCAAAAATTTAAACAAAGTTTTGTTAGAATGCATAAAATATCGGTCCTATATATCTAACCATATACAGAAGAGGTTCTATAATATTTTTTTTCAAATAGACATATATTTATAGCTGCAGTTATCGTATATAGAACTTCTTTACAATTTCTTCGTTTTTTTAAAATCTTATTTTAATTTTTTTTTAATAGTTTTTTTATTCTTTATTCTTTCAGTTAACTCAACATATTGCTTGTTAAATCGAACAAACACACACATTTTGGAATTGTGGTAAATACTAGAATTATTAAACAAAAAATATATACTAAAATTTATATTAAAATTATGCAAATTTGTTCAGATCATAATTTTTGGAATTAAATTCCAGGAGCATTTTTAAATAACAAACTTTTAATTTAGTGGTAAATTAAGCAAAAGAATAAGAAATATCAAAGAACAAAGAACAAAAAAAAATAAATATTTAAAATTAAAACTGAAGTATTTTTTGTTTAACAGTATAGGTTTAAATTTATTTAAGCAAAGAAATTACAACTTAAAGGTATAAAGTCAATGGAAACATGGTTGCAACATGCTGAGGCAATAACCAGAGTCTTGGGCAACTTTAAAGAATATGTTTGGTTACGATTCACCCACACGGGGTTAGTCATGATTCTATATGTGAATGGTGAATTTTTTTCAACCTGAACACCTTCGGCCCTTGTGAATTAGGATACATATAGATGAATGGGAATAAGAAAATATATTATTTATTATTTATAATGAAGATCGCCCTAAGAGTTGTGTTATAAATTGTATTTTACATTTATCCAGTTACACATTTGAATATTTTGGTAGATTGGTGCACATGTACATTCCCGCAGCTGTTTTGAGTAACCTTCACACATATTGTTGACCACTCGCCACTCCATTCGTCACCATATATTTTGTATATTTAATGGTTCATAAATCAGATTCGATATATTCACGAAAATGAAATTGTGGGAATTTCTAGAATCAGTTTTACATGGAGCACCAATTGTAGACAAAATTTACTTAACTAATCACTTTGTAACTACAATTATAACATAATTATAGCTGATGTTACAAAAGAGTAAATTAACATAATATTGCCGTCATATGCATGGCGTTCTTGTAGGTGGATGCGATGATAAATTGATGATTGAATTGTAATAAAAAATCAGAACAATTGTCATCTCGTACAACAGCATATATCAACTATGACGTGTGATTGTGATATAGATCATAAATTCTTATTTGTCAACTTGATATATAAATATTACACTATCAAACAAAGTAGCTCTGACTTTACACACGTAATCTTTTGTCGACCAACTGTATGTTTCACAAAACATTGAAAAATAACGTAATTTTTCGGTAAACAATTTATCATACATGTGGATTTAAAGCGGCTTCTTGGGGCGTAGATGTTGAGATGATGGTGCTGATGATTACCGTTCGAGATTGAATTTGTATAATGTATTGCAATTTTAAGGTGCGATGTTGGAACTGAAGTCAACAATAGACAAAATTGTGCAGAACTATATATTATTACAGTCAGATAGTGCTTAAGAAATTTTAGGAAATATCGCATTTACGATGAGCGATTATCCGGATGGAACAACCACATTCAAAGTCGATATATACATGATGTGGATAATAACATACTAGAATAAGAATTACTACAAAATTCACAATTTAAAAAGGCCTCTCTCTGTCCTGCAGTGGAATCAGAAAAGCTGATATGATATTAATAATCGTACATTTTATACTCTTAAACTCATACTACATTTTATAAATGAATGTGTCTATACCAGGGTTTCTTACTACGAAAGTCTAATAGTACTTCTTGTCCAATACTGGCGCTTCTCCATGTTTTACACTAATCAAATATTTATGAATACTAATTCAATATATGCGAATACAATTTAATAACAATTTAAAAAGCAAATAATGAACGCAAATGTACTTACATTGTCTAACAACAAAATATTCTACAGATCCGTCTGCAATTTGATGAGAAATTAAATTAATCGCCAACACTCACATTGAATTATAATATTTTATAAGCAAATTTTAGAAACTACATAAAAAAATATTAAATATAATTAACTAAATGATGATAACTTTGTTAAACAGCAAAATAATAGGCGCCATTATACAATAAAAAAAAACGTACACTGTCGAATTTGCTTTCCTATAAACTACACTGTAAATACTACAAGAATGGTCGATCTACTATACCGATATGGAACGGACTCCTTTTCTCTGCTCCCATTTTTTTACATTACTGGCCCATATTTTATTATATTACTGGCGCCATTCGTTTCCGCGTGGCGGATATTTGGTCGAATCCATTATAAAAAAAGTTTTTATGTACTGTGTAGTTATTTTTGTTCATAAATTAAAATTGATGAAAGTGATAAAAGTGATGTGTAAACTATAGAAAATACAAATATGTAATTAATCTACACGCAATATTACTGGATTTGAGGTATTTGAAGTATTTGGTGAGTAGTTTTTAGATTTACTTTTCATTGGCAGGTTAAGACGGTTTCGCTAGTTTTTTTTTTTTTCATGAATTTTAGTGTAAATTTTATTATAAAAAATATGTTTTCAGGAATTTTTGTTATGCATTTTGTTTTGTGATCCCCACAAATTTTACACTAATGAATTACGAATATGCATTTATATTTTATAAAATTTTAATTTAAAAAAATATATTTTCTGGTAAATTTTAGTGGTTATTGCTAATTATTAATGAACTAATTTTTAAATTATTTTGACTTGTTTTGTTCATAGAAAGTCATATTTTCTTGAACATATTATATATCATAATACTTAAATTTGTGTAATTCAATCAAATCACAGAACTTTAATAAATTAAAAGAATCCTAGAGATTACAGTAATTTATCGTTGAATCTACGATAACATGTAATACCTCAATAATTTGTAACTACAAAAGTTTACACTATTGTATAACTCTTCTCGCTAACGAAAAACGGATATCTGGACAGCATGTCCGTAGTTTTTTTTTATTTATTGGACATCCCAGTCTACTACGTATCTTACCGACTCGACTCCCATTCCCAATTAAAACAATCCGCATAAAACTATTGCCTCTTAATTTATTTCGAACATTCATTATGTTATGTATGGTTAAAGGGTAAATATTTCCGCATTCGATCAACTTGGGTTGACAAATATTCCTTTCCCAATAAATGTGCATGCTGCAAATAAAATAATATCTTTTTTTTTTTTTTATACTGGAGTACACTTTGTTCAAGTAGGCTATTGCCCTTTTATATATTCATTTTATTGAATACGGTACTCAGAATATGCACTTAAGTATCATTTGCATGTCGGAAGAGAATAATGTTAACCTACAATTCCAAATGACATACGAATAATATTATTTTAACCGCAGCACATTCATTGGGGAAAGGGATATGTCAACCCAGGTTAAATCACAAAGCGAAAAATTTACAGAATAAATTTTGTATCGGGATTCGAATCCAGGTCTATCGTCATGCTAGTCTAGCGCTTTACCAACTATGCTACCATGACCACTCTGTCTGTCATTTATTGAATTGTAGGTTAATATATTCTCTTCCCGTATAACAAACGATAATTTTATTAGTGCACATTCTGAGTAGCGTATACGTGATCGCAAGTGAAATCAAATATAAAAAAAAACTTCCTTGCCGTATTCCCTATTCAGAAAATAAATATTAATGATTGCTTAGTTGCCTAATAATATCTTTAAAGACATTATCCGATCGTTTATTCTATCTGTAGACTCAATGTTTAACCATTCTCATTTTCACAGAATCCTGACTAATCCTGTGAGTAATTCGAATCCGAACACATTACTATATATTTCGCTGACGATTTTCTTTATCAATTTTATGTTCAGCTATCGAATTGGCAATAATAATAGCCTTGACTATATTATTTTGGTGATGACGGCACAGTCGCCATTTTTCGGTAATTTTCATTGATTTAAACTAGAATATATTAGCCACATATTCTCCTAGAGACCTTCCAATCACGGCTTGGATGCCTTTTAACGTCAATGCTCAGGGCATATAACTTAACCATAGTACTGTTTCTAACTAAATACTAACTAATAGGAATTTTTTGCTAATGAATGCTTTAATTTTTATGTTATTAAATTCTATCTGTTAGTTGTAACAGATTTATCATCCTGTTAATTACCATTGCTATAGTCATAATCACCACGCCATAATAGATTTTGATTTGTTTTGTCAATAGAATTTAAATTAATCATATCGAATATGGAATGGCAGTAGCCTGTATACCCATTTTTTTGTAGACATTATAATATGGTCACCTATTCTATACTATATAGATACAATTCTTTAATCATAGAAACTAAAATAAAATTTTAAAAATATTTGATTGGCTGATATATCATGAAAATTTTGAACATGTAAAATAAGACATGAGTATATTCTTTAAATTTTTAACAACTCATCGTTCATTATACTGTCATATACAATTGGAATTCAGTATAGACTATCGAATAAAATATTAAAATTTATGTTAAATACATGCAAGATTGTCAATAATAAAAAATTTGCAAACACAATCTTATTTTAGTTATTATTATTAAAATATTCGAAATATTTATATTTCAAATGCGTTATTGCCAATGTATATTATACTCGTTCACATAAGGAGGCTTCAAGTGTCTATATACTCGCGTATAAATAGGCTAAAACTTCATATTCATGCAAACGAGTATAATATGGCAGCAGATTCAATAGCGCCAATTAATGACGTTGCTGCCAGCTTTTATTATGCGGGAATCGCTAATTTATTGCCATTTACCTATTAATTTAATTTTTATTTTCCATGTCTCAAGGTTATTGTAGTATTTTATAAGAAAAAAATTTATTAAATCATAAATTTTAATTTATTATCATACAAATATTTTTATATTATATATCTAACAACAAGTTCCTTTTTTCCTCATATGGAAAAAGTCTTTAAGGATTATGAATTTGCGATTTTTAAGAGTCTATATTTCTGAACATATGCTTAATTTAGGTAAAAACATAAAAAGTTTACGAGTTTGTTCACAGTTTATATATATCTAATCCATTTATTATTCGTATACAGCCATGCATTACCTCGAACTTTGTCTATTGAGAAAAATAGTCAACAGAACTCTGCAGTGATAGTCTTCATTTTCATCATATTCATATAAATTGACGCAACATAAATGAACGTGGAATATCCTGTTCGCCATCCTTATGTACGCCACCGTTGCGTATTGATTTTATAAACACTATATTGTTATCCCGGCTATTGAACATACTTTATAGAATTTAAACTTTGAGCAAATCGTTTTTGTATAGTTTTAATATTCGTATTTCACTTGATTGGACTTAATAAATTTGCCAAAAAATATAATTTATGTTAATATAATAGATCAGCAGTCATGAACTACCAAGAGCATCATTGGAACATTCCATTTAAAACATTTATACTCAGTGCTATTCCAATTACACTCTTTACACTATGAACCATTTTGAGATCAACTCAATATAACTAGCTAATTATGTACTAATAATGCACCAGATGAATTAACATGATCCATAGTTTATTCATTGGATTGTTCAGACCGGATCGAGCCTGCGATTAATCGGCGTATGACACGTGTCGATTTAAGTTTCCTATTCCATTTAACTGCCCTCCCAAATGTATTCTTTATCACACTCACTCTCAAATGGTATGCATAAAATAAATCAATATACGTCATTTGATAGGTCATTAAATAATTCTGCACAACTAACATATAACATCTATAAAATGATATATAATATTGAATTAAAATGCCTGTAAATTTATGAATTTACAAATAATGATTAAGACCCTGTTGAAAACTTTTACGAAGAAATCCTTTTTTATCTTGGACATAATCCTTTATCATCTTCCATATTTTATTTACTTATTATTAAAAAAAAAAGTTTTTGTGAAGCTTAACTCATTGAACGAAAGAACTAATATTAATTGGACGAGTGAATATGAGTTTTTCAAAAAACTTAAATGTTTTTGTATATATTGCAGGAATAAAACTTAAATACACAATTAATTAATATCAATTTTGAGTAAAATTTCTAGAATATTTGGAAGTTTAAAGATGTTCTAATATAAATATATATATATATATATGTTACAAATAAAGGATAGTTGAGAATGTTTTCCATAAACTGATTCTTGTCATTGGTGTAAATTTAATCATTCCACATTATAGGAAATGAATAACTGGTTTTAGGTAACCATCTTCAGACCCGTCCTGTCGTATAATCATCTTTAGATTCGTCCTGTGTTATAGTTATATGTAACTAATATTTGCCACCCTTTGCACCGCAACCAATGTGTTGTGTAGTTTGAAATGATGAATTAAGATATAACGGTATATTATTATTTACCCAATTGTAAATTCATATTCAGTACATGATCTTTCACAAGTTCAGAAATTGTGGAGTACTAAATGATTATATAAGAGAATAAATATATTAGTTACACAATGGGATTAGTTACTTGCATAAATATTTAATTCATATATTCAAATTAAAATCTCCATAACCATATATATACGAGAGTATATTATATTTGACGATCAATAATCAAAACATGTTTTAGGATATATATACTCGTATATATCTTGTATCCTTTTATAGACATATGTTTGTATAGCAATGAATAAATTGATGATTCTCCACAAATGTTATACATTGTTTTGAATATTAAATATCATCAATCAATATTAAAAAATGTATTTCGGTAGCAAATATCGTTGTTATTTCATTTATTTATCATCATTACTACATTAATGTCAATTTAAATATGTACGTAAACAGGAGTTCAATAATTATATTTAATACATAATTATTATATATTTTAATCTTTCATTATAATAATTTAATAATCTTTAATTATATGTACACTCATATACATATTGTTTACATATTAAATTTTATAATAGATTTGATTGATGCTGAACTGTAATTGTAACAGACGATATGTAATATATACGAATCCTAACCTCCGAACTGCTAATGAAACACGGACTCATCACTATATAAACACCAGAAGCAACAAAACAGTTGAACCACTGTGTAGAACACTATATATATATATATATATTCATTCACTATTTAAAAAAAGGTAAAATAATAAAGCATATTATTCAGCAATGCCATTCGAAAGAAGAAATGTTTTTAAAAAACGACATTTCATCATGATAATGCACGAGTTCACACATCGACGATTTACGTTAAATGAAATACTTTATCATTCACCGCGTATTCATCATATTTTGCACCTATAGCTTTCCTCTTTTCTAACATGAAAAACAATTAAATTCGAAGGCAATAAACGTATATTTTGTAGACCTCAACGCATCCTATATTATTCCGAAGGGACTAAGAGATGTTAATACAGTTGAAAAAAGTGTATTTTGTAATACTTTAAATCTAACGGACTCAAATTGCCCGTTATTTTTTGTTATATTGATTCATTTCTCTCAACTGTTATACGATATTGCAATGTTAACAGCAGCGCAGGAAATATATTATGACAAAGGTACATGGTATAAATAACTGTATAATAAACTGCAACAAGCTATAATCAAATATTCAAATAAATTTAATAAAATTTTGTAGATCGCATTTTAATTCACGTAAATTTACTAGTTTTCTGTCTTGTGTTTCCTCACTTTCTGCATTTTATATCGCTATAAATTATTTTGAACAATCGACATGAAGATTCAAAATTTCAAAATGTGAATATTTGCAATGCATATACTGCTAATCTAATTGCAATCTAATTGTGACTATAATTCTTCATATCATCTGAACCGTTACGTCTCAAGAACGAATAGGGCGGCATTACGATGTTAATTTGCCTTTTGAAATATGCATCTGACATTCAAATGTAAACTCAAATAACTATAATTAAAATTTGTCAACTGGAAAATTTAGGATCAATCATAATTATCCAGTTAAACATTTGAATATTTCAATAGAGTGGTGCATAAATCCCCAGCTACCTAGTTTGTTGTTGAGTGGTTTTTTCAATCTTTTAAAACACGACATTAACACCATCTTTTTAGCATCGATCACACGCCATTACTGACATATACCGTGATTGAGTTACCGATGATACCGCATGGACTTAAAGATTGGTTGAGTATATTTTGGTTCTAAACATAAATGTTCTAAAATATAATAAAATCATTCTTATAGTACACACTTTTTAAGATATTATAGGTTTTTTTTTTTTTGAATTTAATTTGCATTTGAAACAAAGTGTTTAAATTTTCCAAACAAATATTTAATGGCTGATATTTTATTTGAATTGTTTTTAGAACATTTGCTTATCCGTCGTCATATAAATAACGCTTTGGGAACTATAACTGTACATATATACATTGTTTTTTATACTTTCTTTTGATTATTTTTAATTTCTTTTCCATAATACGGGTATACTTTGTATATATGCCTATATATTTCAGTTCAAAATGAGAAAATTACAAAAAAGGAAAACAAAAAGAAAAGCTTTTTAAACATTTTCCATTTATCTGCCAGCTATATTCCTTTATAATACCATGTAAATATTCATTTTTAACATAGAAGCAATTAGATACCGAGAAATATAATAAAATGTAGGTTTATATATAGAATCATTCCCTAAGGAATATAGAAACATATATACCTGAACCTATATATATATATATATATATATATATTATTATTATTATTGGTACATGAATACATCAAAGCAGCTGGTAATAAATAACACATATACCATCATAAATATGGTTATCGTTTATATAGCCCCCCAAATTCTCTATCCTTTGACAAAAATGTATGTGTTCTTTCGTCTTTAAAAATGATTGGATCATTTATTCAACATGGCTGTATTTAGACTGTATTCATTGGTGACTAAAAACTTTGAAAATTGGGTTGCGGTAAAATTGGTACATCCTGTCCAATTGAATTGAAACATTCGTTAGAAATACAGGCGATAGTAAGAGATAAACTTTATAAATACGCATATGATATGTTGCAATGTTGATAAAAAGTCGCATGAATAGAATGCTTCTTTTTATCAATGTTCCGTTATCGGTTTTTCTTTGTTCCGCTTAATGTTTAGTTACGTATATTGCCTGATAAATTTCAATATCAACTATAGTAGTAATTTTACATTCGAATGGGTAGTTTGAAATAATTTCGGTATTGTACACCTTATTTGAATTTACGAAAATTTCCTGCTACTTGTACATGCAGTCTGTTACAGAAATATTTGATTCTCATGTTATAGTCCCAGCAGTAATTATTGTGCAGTTGTTCACAGATCAACACATATGTCTAATCAATATTTAAGCCTTCATTAACACGATTTTAAAAATTGTCAATTATATTTACTATAATTTCATTTCGGAAATAGACTAATTTATTGGAATATCAAGCAATATATCAATTCACACGTATAGATAAAAAAAAAATAACGTGGATAAATTAATTAATAACATTGATTAATATAACAGTTATAAAGTCTGTAATATACCATCATTTTTGTAATCATTAGTACAGTTTGCAATATACTGCAGTCTATATTATAAAAGACGCATCTGGCATTGGAAATGACTTTTGACAATGAATTGGCATTTAGATCGACTTAAAAATATTATATATTTATGTTATTATTATCCCATCATAATTATTTCAATCTTCACTGTGCACGAAAGCATATATATGACATATACTTAAAATCGACTTCAGTTCACTTTTTATTACTGATATCAACCTATCTTTAATGGCAATTCTTTCTGAACGATCAGGTCATCTATATATTTATTAACTTGCACATTCTTATCAAAAATATATCTTGCGATATCATATCGACTGGATACCTGTGTCGCCAATACTATCCAATCGCAACATTTACGGCTTAATGCATTTTTAAATATTTCAGTAGAGTGGTGATTGTCGTCATCCTATATTTACATGTATAAACGATCAATAGTTCGGATGTTTGGATGCGAATCAAAAAGTGACGAAACGATAAAATGATCTATAGCTGCATAAATATGTAATAAAACTGTAGTACATATCAATAACTGTAATAAATTGATATTGACGAAAAATGCAACAATCTATTATAATAATTACATTCAATATTTCCAATCAGTTTTAATAGATATGTGCTTACAAAACGTAATTTTATTACAGACTTTATAACAGTTTTAGATCACCACTTCCGTATGATATCATCACAAATTCGAGACAATTGTTGTCAATGTATGGCTGATAAATGGTGCTTAAATGAGGGTATATGTTGTGTTTTTCGATCAGGTGACAAATATCTCATCAGAAACTATTATGCACCTTAGTAAATGGTGCATTTATGTTTACAGATTAATGAATAGTTGAAACTACATTTTCAATTTGAAAATTTTAATTTCTATATTTGTTTTGGATTTTGGTTGACCGCATATTGTTGTAGCTTGCATATTAAAAAAGTCAATTTAGCATCGTAATACCGCAATATTCACCATTAGGTATTTGGCTATATAGATAGATTGATAGTTAACCTATATATATATATATATATAATTTAATTGTAACTAATTTATCTATTTATTTAATGTATTATTATTATTGTATTATTAATAATTGTTTGCGATCACATAATAATATTACTCAATATTTTTAAATTATTGTAGTAGTTAAAAACGTGGCGAAGTTATCTATGTGGTTAACGAATCAATGTTTAAAAAAAATATCTTCATATTAAATCATTTTTAATATTTATTTAACAGAAAATGTTAAATTTTTTATTTGAAAATATGTATAATGAATAAATTATTTATATATAGTCGACCGATTCTGTAATTTAATAATTGTGTAGAGTAGTACCTGAATCCCAATCTGCAGATACCCTATTTCGGGCCGCCCATGATCACACGTGCCCTATTTTGTGATCGAGTTACTGGTGTAATTGTACTTATTTTTATCATGGGGTATCTTAAGTCTTCTTCAAGAATATACCCAATATATTACAATACGCAAAGAAGTACGTTAACATGTACATTAAACGAATAATAATCAAGCACTATGTATAATTGTGATGTATAAACGATGTCTGCCGTTGCTAGAGACAATGCCCGCTAAAAAATTAACGCAATTAATTGAATAAAAATTATGCGATGTAAAACAATCATTTAATTAAATCAAATGCAAATAAAAAGTTTGCATATTTACTGGTTAATTGGTCGAAAATCACATTTATCACTAGAAAATAAACTACTGCTGTATAAGACAATATTAAAGCCAATCTGGACCTACGGTATTGAACTGTGGGGTACAGCTAGTAAATCAAACATTGAAATATTAGAAAGATTTCAATCAAAAACACTACGAGCAATGGTCAACGCACCGTGGTATGTAAAAAACGTAATCATAGCTAAAGACCTTCAAATGTGTTCCGTAAAAGAAGAGGTGAGAACGTCTAGCTGTAAATACCATAACAGATTGGTTGAACACCCCAACATACTTTTAACATAATGTTAATTGATAGTGATAAAACCAAAAGATTAAAACGTCACAAACCGTCGGATCTACCGACTAGATTTTAACACCAATAAAATTAAATATAAAAAAAAATAATATATTAAATTATAGTAATAGGGGGAGGTAAATTAATGGATTTGCTCCTCACAAGCCAATTTATCAAGTTCATAAAATTTACTAAATATCCACTAATGTATTATTATTACTACCAATGTACATGTATAACATTAGGTGAATGGATAGTTGTAAATAAACATAAAAACAAAAAAAAAAATATTTACTGCCAAATTAAATTATATTTTTGTCCTGCAATATCAGGAGATCAGATGTGTTGGAAAGAGTAAAAACCAAAATACGAATACAATGAATGAAAGATCGTGAATGAGATTATTGGTTATCGAAAAAAAGAAAAACAACTGCAGGAACACTTGTTATTTATGAAGAGAGCAAACGACTATATGTCATCGATACTAGTATGTAGTCCCAATTTTTTTTTTTGTGAAATACCAGGAGATTTTTGAAGTGTAAGAAAATAAAAAATCAAAAAGTGTGCGACATAAAGACTTCGAATAAAATGTATGCGTTGCTTTAAGACCATGTCTAGAATAGTTTAAATAAATTGCATTAAAATCAAAAGGCCAAATACTACCAATTATTTTTTGTCTTGAAATACCACAAAAACAACTAAAAAACCCTGAATGAGGTTTTTGGTTGTTCAAACTGGAAAACTAAAGAATATGTTATCTATAACAGAACAAGTTATGTCATCTTTTGATCCTTGTATTTAGTCCGAATGTAAAATAAATTAATTTTGCTTTGTAAAATACCAGACACAAATAATAAGTGTACGACTAACTATTCCTATATTCGAATTTACTGTTGTTTTAAAAATTAAAACTATGCGTGAGCTCAATAGTATATGGATATAAAATATCGATATTCGTATTAAATGCCAATAGAATATAAATCATTTGTCTTTCCTGAAATACCGGATCAGTAGTGAAAGGAAGAGTTAAAATAGGCTTTATGTGAGATGAAAACTTTGTATAAAATTATGTATGTATGAAATTATTTGGGTGTTAGAAATAGATGAAATAAATATGCTTTATATATCAAAACGGCACACAAAGTTTGTTCAATCAATTATATTCGTATTTACTGCCAAGTAAAATAAAAAAAAAAAATTCCCGCAACTACCAAGAGTCTAGACGTGTTAGGAAGCATAAATATTAAAAGCAGGCAATGTCAAGATTACGAAAATGTGTTCCATTATTTTTTTTCCATTAATCTGAACTGCGTGTCAATGTTTCTTTAAAGTCAATTAACAACAATATATAACGATGGTTTAACGTGTTATTTACAAAGTCGGCTCCAACACTAATCCTATCATATCGTGAATGATTATTGTAGCAAACCTTATTTATCGTGTTCAGTAAAATGATACACGACACCAATTCTCACACACGTATTCAAGTTACGCTTGTTCAGAACTTTTATTATCAACCCTGTTACGGATTTTCTTCGGGTATACACAATTGGGTACAAAAACTAAGTTATTCCAGTCTACTCTATATCTATTGCAGTCACTCGACCTATTACTTTATAGATACTATATTATTAGGTCGGAAACTAAGTAATTGCGGATGTCACTCATAGATGCTTTAGTTGAATTTTTAGGTTTGCTGACGTTATCGAAA
>JANSTX010013932.1:0-14143 GCA_027564355.1 Penthetria funebris
AATGCAATATTGGTGGGATCATCCGATGGTATTCTATTAAAAAAAAAAAAACACGGGTAATAATCAAAGGGCCCCAGAAAAGTAACTTGGGTATTTGTGAGAAGCTATGTGCCCCCCCCCCCCCCCACTTTACTAGACACAATGGAAAAGGTTGTTGTAATGATCATATAAATATAATAGAACTGTTTGTAGGCAACAAACTATATTCAGACACTGGCAGATCGTTTACATACTATATAAATAAGTTAAAAGTCATACTAATTTTATTTGCTCTTTTTGTCGACTTTCAGTAGGCATTCGATAGTCTTTTATCATGTAATGATGTAGAGAATTTGTGAAGGTAATGACATTCTGTCTAAATTGATGAACATGATCCGCGATCTTTATTTTGACTTGCAGCATACAATCTTAGATACTTTAGCAGGAATGTCCTGTTCCTACTTGTGTTCGATTAGGTTACGGCATAGGTGATCAAAGATTTACATTTTATAAGATGTGATTTAAACAATTAACTTTACTTGGCACAAACATAGACGGACATGCGGCAGAAATTGAAGTGTCTAATGAAGTGGCAGTTTACGATTAGGTACATGTTTCAAATATAAAACTGATGAATATTGGTTAGTCGATATAATGTCTAGCTTTCAATAGTTTGGAAAAATTTTGGATTATTATATGCTGAAAAAGATGTATAGTCACACATACAAAACGCCGCACAAGGTGTTCGGGATTCTATGTGAGATATGGTTGTCGACATAAATTGCTCGTGTAGACTCAAATTTCCTATATTCAAATATAATCATATCATCATTTTATAAATTAAAGTTTTCGCCTTAGACCTATTAGGCTGGTGTTCCTATAGGGATGCCCTTGCAAGAAAAAAAAAAAAAAATTATTAAAGTGTGGCTGGTATCAGTGGTAAGAATTGTGATGAAGTAACGGTTTTTGCATATGTTGGAACAATGATGATGCCATATATTTTTCAGCGTTAGTCAATGATTATTATTTTGTTCAAATTTACGAAAGTATTTATCGACGTACTTATCCGATTGATTCAATCAATTGGCCTCATTACAGAAGAAGTATACATACAGTAGGACTTCTATATTTATCTGTACACATTTCTTATTTTATGTTTGTTATATATGTAATGGAATTGTAAATAAGTCCTGGAAATCCCGAGAAACAATACGCAATCACGTAATTTGAACATAATATGTATTCCATATCGGATAAAATTCAACAAAATGAAATTGGAATAACATGTACAAAATGCAATAAATCCCCTTATTTTATTTATGTATCTATTTGAATTATTACTTACAATCGACCCTCCAATATTTTATTGTCGGTTTGTCGATTCATATGTGAAGATAAGAATAAAATTTACGTTATTGTCATCATCATCCCCTATATGAATACATAGAATATAATTTAAGGGCATATCTATATATCTCGTATGTCGCATGTATACATAACAAATAATAATATTGACTGCAAAATATTTTAAAATTAAAATAAAATTTGCAAATTTTGTTTTTTTTTTTTTTTTTGGTGCACTGCAACCTGCAGTCTACAATATTTACTACGAGAATGGAAGCAATATCTTGCTGTTAACAAATATTCATATTCCTTACTGTACTACAAGTACATATAAGACATATTTCTGAGAATTTTGCCTGCAGTAGTTGAATTTTCTTTATATAAAAGATTTTTGACAGACAAACTTTATACTCGTATATGGGTTTCAATGCTGCTGGCTATTCTGGATCTGGATATAAATTTGGACACTCATATATTTGTATTATACTTTAAATGTATATATAGTGAAAGGATAATAACCTTCTGAACGTATAGATTGAGTATAAGCGTGTACTGTGAAAATAAAATTTAATACTGTAAATCCCTTTATATTGCTCTATCTCACGCATATTGGTTTTATTAGGTTTACATATATAGGGGGTGAATAAAAATTATATTTAGTACATTAGGTACTTAATCCCATATAGCCTCCATCGCACATACCAATTGTACATTATGTTTTATTTAGTTTGTAGAACAATTATTTATTTTAATGCATTTTTGGTTCAGTAAATAATTACATTTAAATGCACCGCCTAATGTAATTTATTAAAGTGTGTTAATTTCCTCTATTTTATACACATTTGAGTATTTATTTCTGTTTATTACTTTTTATTATTTACTTCAATATTTTATATACACGCAGCAGTGATCGCTTCGCTTGATTGTCACTTCATATGATCGATTTACAGATCACACTGTGCAACAATTAAATTTCTTCAAATGGTCTGGGATAGGATAAATCTTTAAATTTATGATTGCTTGATTACTGCATCTGTACGAGAGGCGGCTTTTGGGAACAAAACTTTTAAATGACCAAACATCAAATTAAACTAAGTTAAACTAGTAAGTGCTTGAAGACGAATGGGCACCTATTTAGGTACTAAGAATCTGTAATTAGAACTTCCGAAATTTTTAGATTACAAATGAGACATTAACATATGAATTGGACAGAAATAACATGACCAACATATTCAGGTACTGTAGTTTTAACTTCCGAAACTTTTCGATTATGTACGAAACGTTAACAAATGACGTTGTATTATAGACGGGAATACGATGATGAACTTTATCTTACGCAAATGATCGTGATTTAGAAATTGGAATGTTAGAACCTTACTTGAGTTAACCAAGTATAAGAAATCGATACAGAAATTTAAGTGGTACATATTCGACGAACGAAAGTATTTGGAAGGAAAGCACATGCATAATAAAAGCGTAAAGCTGTTATTTGATAGGAACACTGACCGGAAAGTGCTAACAATCAGACATTCTAACCAGTAATGACTTTTCGGTCTCAAACTGGACACAGCATATTTAAATGTGAATAGTGTACACTTCAGTCTTATAAGCGAGTATGCGCAAAAAAAAATGGGTTTGAAACTACTAGATCGTACACGGTTCATAAAAATACATTAAAAATCGTAGTCAAATAATCGATCGAGCTTTAACTGGACGATTTAAATGCGGTGACGCAGTGATTCTACATGAAGCCGCCTTCTAAATTCGATTAAAGGTCTTAAATAGGATTCTTAAGAATCTAAAAATTAACAAGGCATCTGATTCTGATGGTATTCCAGTCACCGTTCTGCATAAATGTGTGGCGACATTGACACTTTGCTACATAATTCCGGTATCTCTGTAATCTAAACAGTTTCCGGCTACTTAAAAGGTTGCAAATGTCCAGCATATTCCCAAAGAGAAAGGGTTTTTAATCTGACCCTTCCAATTACAGAAAAAATCATTAACTTCAAGATCGTAACACATTTGGAATTTAACAATAGTATTCATGATCGCCAATACGGTTCTTATTCTAGTAGATCGATTGGATATATTATAACATATACCTTCTTTAGATTTGAAGCAGACGCTTGCACACGTATGGTTATACGAAGGTGTTTGCATTTGATATATCTAAGATGTTGACTGGGGTTTGGCATTAAAAGAAATATTATTTTTTTTATTAGTCAATTTTTAGGGATTGATTATCCTTTAGTGATCGCATTTTAGATAATTCTATTTATTTTTTATCCGGCTCATGGGATAGGAAGGGGACGTTTGTTACGAAAATAATCGTGAATGCTTGTTTTCAATTTCTGGGGGCGAAAAAAAAATTAGTTCTTCAGGAAGAAGGTTCCACAGACGAGACATGTGCGATATATATGTGCCCCATAATCTGACAGTGCGACCAAATTGTTGTTCAACAGAATGACGCGAATGTGATGACTGAGCCAGTCAAATACCCGAGGAGATACCATAATATTGACAATTTCAGCAGAACAATCGCCAAGGTAATATCTATAAAATATGCTAAATGCACCCACAATTCGTCTGTGCTAAAGTGAATCTATTTCGTAAGTGATTTGAGTATCACCATTAAGCCGAATAGTCCGCCTTTGAATTCTGTCGAGAAAATGAATGTGGTATTATTGTCAAAGCTGTCATCGTTTGGTATTCATTGTGTTATGAAAAATTGGATCTCAGACTTTCTGATAGGGTGTTCAATCCAGGTCGTTTTAGTTGTTGTCACTTCTGACACTTTTAAACTCGAAGCAGGGGTTCGCCAGTGTTAAGTTCTATCTCCTACTTTATTCTTAATTTTTATTAGTGTCATTTTATCTCTAACCACAAAACCCAATTAACAGTTATGCTGATAACAGTACGCTGCATCATTCTTATGATTTCAATACAAGTCCAACTGGGGAGATGGTCAATTTTTCTGCATGAAAATATAAACTATTCTTGTAATAATTGTTTAAGGTTAATCTATGATTGGGGGCGTGCAAATCTGGTAAAATTCAATGCACGTAAGGTACAACTATGTTTGATATCGCACAGACAAGTTGCTCCTGATTTTTTTTTTTTTATAAATTTTGATTGAAATTTGCAACTTCACTCTACGAATTTCACTTCTCTCGCATCGCACATCAATTCCAAGTTGCTGTGAAACGATTACATCTTGAACGTATCTAAAAATACTGGCAGAAAATTTGGTTTCTTGTGTTGTTGTAAGAAATATTTCTTTTCAGATAATATTGCCATTATATATAAAACATATATGAGACACCCTTGGTTTTCACATCATGAATCATTATTTGTTCACAGGATAAGAAATTCTAACTCAGTTTGTTCTAAACAGATACAGAATTTGGAATTATTATTGTAATATTTTAATATTTATGGAATATTTAATATATAAAATACAAATTCATGCTAGAATCTCATGGTTTAATTTTTTTTATTCTGTGACAATTTTTTTATGACATTTATACTTAACTATAGTGAACTTGACGTATAGAGTGACTGACTAATAACTAGATTACCCAAACCATATTTACCTCCATCGACTATCAAAGTTAACTCGACCACAATATGTCAATATCTGGCATCGAATTGTGATTTGTCGTTCTTACCGACTTGGTGTAAATATCACTCTCACAAACTAAGTTGCTAATGAGTTATCTCGTCCTGTTAAACTAACCACTTAAAGTTGTGCATTTTGTATATTCAGCAATTTCAATTTATAGTGATTTTAGTTGACATTTGATGTGTTACTTGCATATTCAATTAACATCATTGCATCATCCTATTCACATAAGTTGAGTAAAGGTTGAGATGAGTGCAGTACTTATGAGTACTAACTCAGATAAAGGTCATATTTGGATAAGGAAATGATATGAATTATCAATTTTACAGTCAATTGCATTCACTGACGCAACATTTGTAATATATCCATCGGAATTCAAAATATTGTAAATATTTCCATACACACATAAAAATTTCCATCTAAATAAAGGTGTTGAAAAAATCGGCGGAAAAGGAAAAGGAAAATGGAAACCAAATGTTATTAGTGTCTATATTAAATCACATCATATGGTATGAGTATAATTGGAAAATTTGTCCGGAACATAATGCTTGACATGAAGATATTATGTGTCATATGGCTCAATGTATGTTTATATAGTTATTATAACTTCATACAAGATATTTCCTTTTGATATAATATTTATTTAGTTGATTGCATAATAGTTTCCATTAGATTAATGTTTAAGTAAATAAATATTAAGTATTGTGTGGTATGTTAATTTTTTGTGTTTTTTAGTCTCATGTTAAATTAAAAAGAAAACAAAATTATCGTTAATCTTCTCATGATTATAACTATAAATAGTACGAACTTCATTACTACTTAGTGTTTTTTGGATGTATTTTTAAAATATAATACGAGACTAATGTATGATGACATTTTGTTTTTGGTTACAAGTACACCTAAGGTATTCATTTTTTTTTGTAAAAAATTTAAAACCTTAAAGTCCATATACAATGCTGTTTGCATCCAATCGATAATTCAACAATAGTTCTTAATTTATACCATGCGTGTTCCTTGTGAATGCCTGGTTCTAAAACTAAACTGATCCTGTCGTGCCCATTAATAGCAGTAACCGTGTTTTTATCATATTTAGTAAGTTGATACTATGCCAGTTCTTACACATACTCTATTTAATTATCAAGATCTCTTCACACAAGGTTGACATTTCACCAGGCATTCAAATTTCACGAATTATGTGATCCAATATTGATACAATGCTATTCAAGTTCGTCTTTAATATTTTGAATAACTATATAGACTGTATATTGATCTATTTTGGATGAAATAGGGACAACCTTACAATCGTTGATGCATGGAACAAATATTCGATTATGGATTGCATAATACATATGCTTCATTGGCCAAAGTGAAATTGAGAGTATCAATATGTTGAAAACTTTCTGATATTGACCAGAATTCGTCAAGAGTGTTAACTCGCTTCTAAAATTATTGAGTTCGCACACGAAATTAAAGGATAAAATTTTGATGACTTTCAAATTGAAGTAATTGATGAATTTATGATAGATAAGCCTCTAGATATGTCTGATAGATTTAAAAACAGATGGCGGGTAATTATGAGGATCGTAATAGCGATAATAAGGAAGAAACCAAATGATTGGTAATTAAAATGGCCAGTGTCTAATAATTATGAATCATTTTTTTTCAAATTGAACTAAACTTAAAATGTGCCCTAAATTTCGAAAAAGATACGCAGAATTATTTGACTGCGAACAAGAGTTTAATAAATAATCTATTAAAAGAACCCAAAAGTTCAATTGTCTACAACAATGGCCATTTTATTCACCAAACAATGCACTTTAATTTGAAAATTTTCACAGCGATGTAGTTTAAGATCAACCAAACAAAATTAATGAAATTCCTAGTCGAGTATACATACAATATATTGCTAGAGAAACTTTAATAACTGGTCTTGAATGTAATGGGAACCAAAATGAGAACACGATGGCTACTTTTAGCGTATGCAAAACCGGATACGATTATGAATCTAGAATTTTTAAAGAATACTAAAACAGTCGAATCTGACGAGGATGACTTACGAATTGATACTTTCAATGAACTAGTTTCACGAATTTTTATTTAGCACCACAGCACTCTAATTAACGCAAACAATCAAAATTGCCAAAATTATTTATTTTTAAATATTGCGGCCAAGTGAGGCACAAGTCCATTTTGAATTGTTGCGCAATGCAAGCAATATTATAAAAGATATTCAAAATTTTATTCAAATTAGACTAGATAATGATTTTTTCATCTCCGTCAATTTTAAAAGCATAAAAATAGAAAATAATTAATTTAAAAATTATATCATTAAAAGTAACGTTTTTGTCCATTTTTCATTTATCAACATAGAGTAAGTTGCAAAAAATTAAAATTTAAAAAAAGGGTGCAACTGGTCAATTACGAAATTGATCTATATTCATGCAAGTCGGCTTTTCAGAAAACAAAAGGGTTCCGCTTCCCTTTCACTGAATCGCGATCAGTCCAAGAATGTCTAGTTTAAATCTTTTCCATTTTTATGTCATCTACATCTATTTTATCATTTCCAATATGTTTCTAATATTTTAGGTTTCAAATCGGGCTCATTGCCGTTGTCCGGAAATAATCATCGTATTCCTGTACATTATGATTTGTTGACGTTAAAGCTACCCAAGTTGTTGTAATTTATGTTAATTCCTTAATTGGTGTCCAACTGCGACCTATAGTACTTCAATATATTTTAATATTTGTATTTTAAAACTCAGTGCCTAACAGCCATCTCTTGAAAGTATAGTAAACACTTATTACCGGATATTCGAACGAATAAGTTATAGGTCTTAATTGTTTTGTACATCAATTGAATTCAATTGAATTGAACTAAATATTAATTATTGCATTAATTGTTATATGTATGTGTAATAAAATTGGTTATGTCAATGTCATGTTTCCGGACAATCAGTGGTGAAGAAATAGATGAAGGATAGGAATTGGAAAGTTTATTGAAAATAGATGATGGTGCTGAAACAAATGCACAGCTTTAAGTAAATTTGACGTTGGGTATTTTTAAAACAAATTTTTTATTGCTGTGAAACTTGAAAATGACATGATTGTTCAAATTCATCAGATGTGGGAATAATCAATGGTTGGGTATACCTTTTTCTGAAATGACCTGTTGATTAAGTTGCAAATCCGTAGTTATGAGGTCGTGGACAATGGCGGTCATTATAGAATAAATCACCTTTGTAAATAGAAAATTGTCTAAAATAAAATGACGCCAATTTCAAATGTATAAACTTCAAAATCAGTCCCTCTTTGTATTTATTGTTTATTACAGTCTAAGATAAAAACTTCCGGCATATTATTTTTTTTTATTCTTATATTTCATCTATAATATATACTATTGGAAAAACAGATAAATAATAAAATAGATATTTTCTTTTTCAATAGGAAAAGTAATGATAGATTTATGCTATTGAACATTAAATCTCATTTTCCAACACTTCCTCCTTAGTTTCGATATACGATTTTTCATGAACCAATCAAAAATATTTTTAAAAAATATATTAAAAGATGTACGAGTATATTTTTAAAGACTTTAATAAATTATTTTATTTATCTATTATATGAGTACATAATATTTTATCTATTATTTTTTATAATAAATAAAAATGTTTTATGATAAATCATCAAAAGTATATATAAAAGGAATCGAATGATATTTCAATCATCAAAGTACACAAAAAAAATATGCAAATTATTTTTCAGAACAAAATTTTATCGATTTTATAATAATGTACGAGTACGAGTATACATTTTAATAGTTTTGAGGGAATGTCTTTTATGTTAAAATTTTAAAAAATTTTAAGACCTATTTTTATTCACATAAATATATTTATTTATATACTATCTGTTTTGGTAGTGAATTGCGTGGCCAACAAATATCCCGAGGTTGCTATAACTCTGCTTAGCTCTTGGCAATACCATACCCCCCGAAACACGCCCACAGAATATATCAATTATTTCGATGTGGTTAGGGCTACAAAAATATGTAATTTGTCTTATTCATGAACTTGACGTATATGCAACAAACCAACAAACTTGATTGTTCATTGCTGGTTTTACGTATCCACTCTGTCGAAGTTTCCAATTTTTTATCCGAACTACATGTTTGATAGCGTATTGGAGTCTAATAAATTTTTTTTGGATCACTGACTTTAAAAATTCATATGTTCTATTTGGTCTATTATTACTTGAAATTTACAAGTCTTCTGGTATTAAATGCTCAAGAATTCATAGATACATTTTGTTGCATGTCATTAAAACTAGCTATTTGTTACTTAACGAATATATTTTTTGGTATCGATTGTAAATGACAGAATTTTATGGATTGCTAAAAGTATAGTAACTGACATGGTGATTTAAAAAATAATAATGTTGCTTTTAAAGTATTAAATAATCTAATCTAATGTTAGAATATACATAATTATTCAGCATATGTCACATTGCAATTTTGTGCTGTAAACGTCAAATCGTCGTCAAATGATGTGTTAACACTAGAAATATGTTTACAACAACCGTCAATTCATGTCATGTGATAGCGACTTAAAAAAGATACACTAGGTGAATTATACATACCTTACCAATAAACTAACCTTGCCAACTGATGAATTAATCATTTTGCATCGACGAGTAACACATACGAAGTATACGATGATTTGATAATATATTTTATCAGGAGTACATAAATCACAATTCGATTATTCCAAAAGTGAACACGTGATCTGAATTTACAAAATAATCTACAACTTTTCTAGGATAACCACGTGTTTTTCGTTCATGAAAATATGTGCTTCCTTTTAATTTCCCCGCCTATAAAACTAATATTAAACTCAAATTGATAGTATGTTCGTTAATTTTTGAATTCCTGATACATCCGAATTCTGCTTATATGTTCTCTTACGTATTCAAACCCAAATGTAAAATATACGACGATTTGATAGTGCATTTTATCAGGAATACATAAACCATTACAATTATTCCATAGTGATTTGAATTTACAAAATAATGTACAACTTTTCTAGGTTAACCACGTGTTTTTCATTCATTACGACATGTTCTTTCGAATTTTACGTTCTGAATTGATTTTGAATTTACCCACCCTACAGATCCGATTTGGGCAGTAGTTTACCTCCCACATTTTTTACCAAAAATGAACTTATTTCGTAATTCTATTATAATAAATAATAATCAAATCATAATTTATTTTCTATCTCTCTCTCTTTCTTCCGTTTGGCTTTTGTTCAACTGCCAGCCTCCGCCTGATGCAAAAACAGTTACCCAACTCACTACACGGCTTGTGATGTCAATTCAATTTGAATAATCTTCACCATTCTCATTTTCACAGAATCCCAACTTTCTTGCCCACATAGCCGAGCATATTTTCATATGTCGCTTATGAATTCCTTTACCAATTTATGTTTAGCTGTCATTGAATTGGCAACAGTAATTGCCTAGACTCTTTTCTTTGGTAATGGCAGCACAGTCGTTCTGTTGCCATGATTTCCATTGGCTCTCCTAGATACCCTCCAATCACAACCTGGACGTCATTACCCTACATAGCATAATATCTTTGCATTCAAAAGGCAATAAAAAGAATTTACAATTGTGCATTCTAGCATTGATATTGATACCAATAGAAAATTTTTAAACAGAAGTATGACACTATTTTAAATTAAGTCTGCAACAAATCGACATGTTATACGGCAATTTAAAGATGTTGTTAGCAACTTTTATTTGTTACAGCAACAAAATAAGAACGTAGTTGCAACACATAAATTATTTTATGAAAAAACGATAGATAATCGTAGTTGCAACAAAGAAATAAATTTTATTGCAACGTAGATACCATTCAGGAATCGTTAGATCAGTATGTTAGATTTAGACAGCTTATTGGAATCTAACTAATAACATGTGAGTAATAAAATTACTCTGAGGTTAATACTTTGTTTTATTGTATAAAGTTTTGAATAAGTTACAACAATGATTTTATAAATTTTAACAAATAAGTCTGTATTTATAAATAAGTTTTATAACATTTATTGCAACGAGCGTGTACTACTCGTGACAATAATGTCACAAATACAAGTATTTGACTATGGCTATTTTTTAAAAAATGACAGATTGTCAGATATACGAATAGTAGTTATAGTTTTCAATTTCCCATTAAAAGTATATCGTCTTTAATTCAATTAAAGCAACTTTTCACAGACATAAATTTTATCTAATCAAAATATTTTATACAATTTTGAGTAAATTTTTTAAAAAACTTTTTAATAAATTCTTTTAAACATTGACAAATTGGCCTCAGTATGTACGAACGACTAAGCACGTATGCACCTAAAAAACAAAACAAAAATTCTTTCAGTAAATTATAAAAACGATAAAGTGAACAACGATATTGAGTTGTCAACAAATCGATTTGTATTCGTCATAAGTACCTACATTTAAAAAAAAGGAAATATTTACATACTAAAATAGGAATGAATGAAAATGTCATGTTAAAGGAAATGCATTCTTTTGATATTAAAAAAAAAATTGTAAATAACGTATAGAACAAAGCAACTAATAAATAAATACTCATGCATTTCTATATTTATTAGTATTATCGTTAAAAAATGCAGTTTATTGTAAACTACTCGTCGTAGTGAGTAAAAATGTAAAAACAAAATCATTACCAGATAAAAAATAACTAATTTTCTTTTTTAAAAATATATTTTTTTTATCTTTAGTAACTCAAGACCGACAAATAAGTGCATTTATCAGTATGGAAATTATAATTTTTTTTAAAATGAGCAAATAGTCTATTAAAGTAGATAAATTATAAAAATAAAACATTACTTTAAGATTACGCGTAAATTATCATCAGTTTTATTGAAGTTATTGTAATTTAATACAAAGAGTCACCAGAATTTGATTAGTTTTTAAAAATTTCATTAAAAAGTTAAAATTCACCCCTATCAACGTGTTAAAGGTTGATTGACAGTTGAAAGGTATATAATATAGCTGATGAAACGGTTTTCAATTATGTAATAAGCCTATTAATTGATAATTAACAAAAATAATAGTGGATGCGTAAACTCTCCAAAGTTATTTTTTTTTAATTTTATGACAAAGAAAACCCCAGGTTTGACCATTCATCAAATATTGTAAAAGAAACTAATATTATAAATATATTCCTTTATCCTTAATTTTCTTCCAACCGCCAATGTTCACGATCTGTGGCCAGTACAATCATTTCAATCCATTCCTTTCTACTCTGGTACTAGCACCCTTAATAACGGTTCATCGCAACGTTGTTTTGTGGGCAGTCACATTGTTTTTGGGTCAAGTGTTTGGTCGGATCCAATTCCACTTTCTTCGGTTGATAATTCTGTTTATCGCTGCCAGATCTGGTATAGTCTCCAAAAATTCTCGTTTTGATATTGCGTTTGACATTAAAATTTTAAATGTTGATGACGAATACTTGAATTTGTGATACGATGTTATTTGTGACGTTCCAAACTTCGCAGTCATACTATAGTACCGATAAACAATTAGTTTTAAAAATTCGAAATTTTGAGATTTTTTGAAATCTGTGATAACCGCCAGACTCCTTTCAGCATATCAAACATTTTCCAAACCGTTTTTATTTTTTCCCCGGATCTTTACATCTGTCACAGCACCACCATCAATTGTCAAAAAACGTCCCAAATAATACTTCATCAACATCTTTGCCATATAATTGTAAGTGAACTTGTCATAGACGTACTAATCTGCATTAGTTTTGTCTGACTTTGGGCCTATTTAGTAGTTTGCGTAACTTCTCAGCCCATGTTTCACTTGACTAAATCTCATTTGAGATTAGCAAACCATTCTTAGATTGAATTGAACATTCAGTTCACATGCAGTTTTGTCTGCCAGACGGCTATTTTACCTTATTCTAATTGAATTTGTAGTGTGTTGTTTCTCGAACTGCAATGTTTTCATAAAATTTACGCCTATTGTGCTGTGCACTATTACCAACCTTTTTGTGCATATAGAAAATATTGTGTCCACATTAATTCAGTTGGTCAATCACATTTACGTTTTTGTTAATAGCACTCTTGATGTTTTTTTTCTCGTCACTATCAGATTCCATATATCACCAATAATCCGTTTCTTCCGCCCATAAGTAATGAAATAAAGAACGCGTTCTAACAACCTTATATCAATGCGGCTATGACTGTGTCCCAGTCTCGTTGAACGCCGTCATATCGATTCGTTAAATCGCCTGCAAACCATTATTTTACCTAATTATTTCAAAATTTAGCAACATTTATATATTCAGCACTAAAAACATCTGCGGTCGTATATAGAGAATAGTGGATTTCTCGTGTGAAATCCAATTTTCTTTGTATATTCTTTTATTCTCGAATATAGTACCACAAATTACAACATTATGATTACCCATAACAGACTCCCAGCCCATATTGTTCTTGAGCCAATCTTTGCATTACTGTCACATATGTATATGTTAATACCCTATCTTTTAATCTCAACTGTAAAGGTTAACTATTTGTCATTAGACGATGCCTGCTTCATAGGTGCGTAAATAACTGATATTATGTTGCAGTCGAGAAGGCTAAGCTTTGCAGAGACACTTAGAGTAATAAACCGAATCTATTATGATCTATGTGACCTGGTTTTAATATGAATACCGGTACACAACATCGACCAACAGAGAGACATTCCAATATGAGCGATAATTGTCCGCAACTTTTGAGCTTAACTCATATATAGAGTTACTTCCACTATCCATTATCGATGGATGCTTCCGATAGCATTATGCTGTGCCACTTTTGAGAACCAGAACAAACAAACAGGAACCGCAATTTGATTTTTCTTGCTTATAAATGTGGGTGTGACGAAACTATAATATTAGTTTTAGTTTATAGTGAATAGATTGTATTTCATACTGCTATGTAGGAGTAGTAGTAGGCTTCTGCAAATATTGAATATTTTAAAGTATATCAACATTTCTCCAATCGTACACCTACATTAAATGCATAGAGACATCTTTTATTTTCAATTTGTTTAAATAACTTTTTTTTTTTTGTTCTTTTTCTTAATTTAATGCATTTTAGATATTTTATGTATGTCCATAAATTAAATTTAAATATA
>JANSTX010013943.1:0-10153 GCA_027564355.1 Penthetria funebris
CACTCTCATCATTTATGGATTTGAAAGAATGTATGTCCTTGCCTGCAGCATTTCTTTGTGCAGCAATTTTGTATATCTCGTTTTGATCGCCAGACTTACGACGCTCATATGGATGATTTGTGGCTCTAGATTTGGCAATAGCTACCGCCCTTCGTGCTTCTCGTTTTACTATTTTATACATTTTTAAATCATCACTGGAGCGAGATGATCTACACGAATCCATTTTATGAAATTTGTTTTACCATGGTGACATCACTGATGGAGTTTTAAAACGAATCTCCATTTTTCAATGGTGGTTTGCTCTATTGGTGACATCATAGCTTATCGACCTTGATCGTGTCTTCGAGATCATAATGACGCGATTCGGTTTAGTTTCTTGTTGAACCTCCCTGTTTCTATACTGCTTCCCAATCCCCTAATGTCAATAGAGAATGGTTTTATAATCATTTTTTCCAGTAATAATTCCCAATTTAATTACCAGCCCAAGGTATTAATAATTAGAAACCAATTACTGTTCTCAAAATGTTTGTAATAAAGTTTTATGAATGAATTAATGAACAATGAATAACATATCATTTTGACTTCAGGGTATCCACAAACATGTCGATCAATTAAGCGATATCGGAAGGATATAGTAGTAGCACACAACGTCAACAATTACATCAATTGTACTTTTCAGAAAAATTATTACCGCCCACTTAACTATTAATTTAAACATAAATTTTTTGCTATATTCTACTAATTAATCAACAATCAAATAATACTCTGAAATTAATAAATAATTTATTATTTAATAGTAAACGAAAAAGTAATAAATATTTTATTAATTGAATAAAATCTTTATATAATTTAAATAAACACGAATATTCTTAAAATAAAATGACATTTATTTAATATCATAAATTTAATTCTAAACAGCAATAATAAAATTAATTTAAATTTTTTGTTATTTTAAATAATTAACAATTTTATTAATGGTGGTGGTCAATGAACTGACTGACTAACATTTTATAGTTTCTCAACCCATATATTCGTACGAGCACAGTATGTGTCAATTCAGACGTGTGAAATATCCTAGAAATCAATTTGGAAGATCTTGAAGAGTTCAAAAAAATAGGTTTTGATGAATTTGACAAGGATTCGATTGCATGGACAACAAATAGAAAATATCATTCAGGTTGAATAAGTACAGGAATTACTAATGGATTAGCAGGGATAAAATTATTAGGATCTCTTAATATATCCGTACCAAATTTAACTAAACTCAAACATACATTGTGCAGACTGAAATCAGGCAATTCTGAGTAATTTTTCTTCTGCACTTGACGTTGCATGAATATTGGAAATGTCAAATTAAAATATAATTGTAACAATTAAAATTTTTATGCATTTCATTAAAATCATGGTATTGCATTAATTCAGCTGATTAAAATAAAATTGATAATGTCGCCTAATAAATGGAAAATATAAATTCAAACCGTGCATTGAATTATGGAACTACCAGGCATTGAATTCAATTATCGGTCAATATCTTTACTTTGTTAGTTATAATAATATTTTGAAGAATATATAAAAGGACGACAATTATAAGGAATGCTGTTTATGATTTTAGAGTATATGGCTAGACATTTATTGGGAAGAATATTGCGGATGGCAAATTTATTCCATAGAAGATTATTTTTTTGGAAAAAAAAAAAAAAACTCTAAAATATACTATTGATATTTTTTGCGTTAAACTAATATTTTATTTTATTCATTTAAATAGCTTTAACTCCACAGCCATAGCTCTTCGTATTATGTAAAATATCATGTTTATATATGAAATACATAAAATATACATAATAATATAGCATGTAACATAGAGCCTTGATGTTATTGCCTCCGGTTCACACATAATAAATTCAACATGACGTTATCTCTATATAGTATAATATATATAACAAGAGCCTATATATTATTGGGAATGCCACTGAAGGTTGTGATAAACACAACATACACTTGGGGGTTAGAAGCCTATATTTTATAGTATGCTTATATTTTTTCCTTTGCCTATATGATCTTTAATATATTACCACAAGATGTGACAGAAGTATGCTTTATTTTGCTGAAATGTAATGCGTAAATTTTTATTTTCATGAAAATTTGAAAAGAATTGAAAATTTTTGTTCAATTTGTTTTTATCATATAATTTTAATGCATCACCTTCTTGTTTTTATATGCGGGGGATTATTTGACATCAAGGGAAATTATTTTTAGCATGTCTTCTTTAACATGAATAAGAATTAGCAAAACATTACATATTTGTGTATATTTGCTACTTATCAGTGGAAATATGAATAAGTCATGACTCTATTGATATTGATGTATGAAGTGCTATATTAAGGATTTAGTCTTAATAGGGTCGCAGTTGATACTTGACTAGAATGTTTTGAGTATCATTCTAATTGATTTATTGACTATTTATACCACTTAATATATATATCGTTGACTAATTGTCTATAATTGCAAAGATTCATATAAGATACGACACCAATAACAAAAAAAAAAAAAAACACAGTGCAAGTAGTAATATTTTATATAAATATAGAATACAATTAGGTATACATAGATAATCACATATTCCATTAAAAAAAATCAAGATTGGATGGAAAGACGATCGAATGGGAACACGATAACGACTTTCACGACTTTCACGATAGAAAAATGTTTGAGTGGACGAAACTAGTACATGTGGTTCGAGGATTGAAAAGATACAAATTTGATATTATTCGGTTGAGCGAGATTCGATGAAAGTAACAGGGAGAAAAGACTACGCCTTGTGATGACACACTTTTATGGATCACAGTAATGGAGCCGTCTTGTCAATTGGAAATCGATATTAGATCAAATAATAATAGCAAGTTCCAAGATTAGTGTTAAATGTGCAACAGTAGTTCAAATTTATGCACTGATGGAGCAGACATGGTTTGATAACTAGAAACCTTTGTATACTAAACGTTCACATGGTCTTGGAATGAAATTAAAAGATAGGATATTGTCATAGGGTATAATATATTGAGCGATATGCATAAAAGGAAAACGTATGCTACTAGCATCCACTTCTTAGCAAAAGCATCTGCCATAAAGCATCTGCTATAAGTACAAGTATTTACGTTATTGTGTACAGTATACAAGAAGGTACGTCAAGCAGTAATCCGATTAAGCTTATACTCCCACACATTCTTTCAATTATAATATCAGTTATATGTGTTAAATTTTAAGTTAATCTATAAGAATTAAAATGTATGGGAATTGCATGACAGGTACTTGAACGATTACTCCAATTTTCCTCATCTTCTAACTTAGCCTCACAAATTAGATAAAAGTGACACGTGCAAAATTTTATAGCCATAGTTCAAAGCATTCTCTTATATTGTCTTTGATATTATACACTCAATTTTAATTTAAAAGTAACATAAATTTTTCTCATCTTCGAACTTAGGCTCACAAATCAGATAAAAGTGCCACATGCGATATGTCAATGCAATCTCAAGTTATCGTGCACAATATACATTGGAGGTACTCTAAGGAGTAATCCGATTAAGCTTATACTCCCACACATTCTTTCAATTATAATATCAGTTATAATGTAAAATTTGAAGTTTGTATGTGTTATACAAACAATTTTAATCTAAAATGAGTAAAATGTTTGTATGGGAGGTACTTGAAGGAGTCCTCCAATTTTCCTCATATTCGAACTTAGCCTCACAAAGCAGATAAAAGTCACACGTGCAAAATTTCATGGCGATATCTCGAAGCATTCTCAAGTTATCGTGCGCACAGACGGACGGACGGACGGACGGACGGACATGCTCAAATCATCTTTTTTTTTCAATTATAAACACTTCTGTGTAATTTTTTTTTGACTTGTTTAATTCTTGGCTTAACATGGAATCAAATACGATTGACCCTTGGAACTTTGTTCCCAGGCCCTAAAAATATCCTTTGCTAAAATACCTGCTGCTAGAAAACTTGAAGCATCTGCTTGAAAAAATTAAAGCATAAGCTGCAAAATATACGCTTGACGCAGATGCTATATTTTATATTATACTCTACATTTTTAGTTGTTTATTAGTGATCCCAAGCTCAATCTTCTTTTTCTTCTGCTTCGTCTTTCGTTAGGTCACAGAACTGTGTTTTTCTAATAAATTAGTTTTGACATACGAATGTTCAACTTTCTCGCCATATCTTCGGAGGCCTTTCTACAGGCTATTTTTCACATGGGTGTGGAGAAAAGAAAATTTGAAAATTTCTCAGAAATAGACAGAAATCTTTAAATGAATACACCCAAAATTCATCAGTATCTGCTGAAGCATTGGTTACACATACTTTTATGACAACCAACATGTTCTGTTCAAAACGATGATGCTAAAGTAAATCAACACTCGAATGAGTCCTTTGGTCCTTATCCTTGCCACTTTATATTAGAACATAGTCATTGTATCTATTTGTGTCTTTTCCTTTCTTTCTCGTTTCAGATAAAGCATAAAAATCAATTTTATGATGTTTCATTTCCATTAACAGTTTTTGATCTTTATTGTTAATCGATGTTATATTCCAGAAAGCAAATCGCAATATATTCTTTTTCCATTTTCGTTTTGTTCATGTGCGTGTCGAGTTGTCATTATGTGAAACCAATCCGTTATTCGAGGCTAAATTCCAAGCACTTTGAACGGTATTAATTTATAATCTGAGAGACAGTCTGCTAATCGAACTTCCAAATTTATGAAATTTGAAGCCATTTAATATTTCTAGCTAACATGAACTAATGTAAGATATTTGTATTGCCGTTCATGTTCAACAATCTGACATTCAATAGTAAATATTCTATTAAAGGCAATTTCATCAGTATTTATGGGATTTTTAAATGGTACCGTTAACCAAGTACTTAATCACCGAGTATAACAGCATTCACTATTAACTTAGTTTATTTAAGCAAATAATGATGAGTTCTTCACAATTATGCTATCATCTCCTAGCTATTGTACATCAACGCTGGTAATATTTAGTGTATAGTTGTGCCTTTTCTATGTAATATTCGTCTCCGAATTTTGTAGACTTGCTGATTGATACATGTGTGCAATCAATAACTCCAATAGAATATGGAAAATTTTACCATAGCTTTATACTTATTTTATTTCCTCTCTGGTTAAAGTAAGCATTACATTTTCAAGTATTATTTTCGTCAAACAAGTAATTCATTGTTTGACGAAAATAATACTTGAAACTGGTCATTCCATATTCCATAACATTTATTGGATAATACGAAAAACTAAGAAATATTTCCATTTTATCTATGGATTTCAGACATTACCTTGGTTTTCCCAGCTCACATCTTTCACCAATAAAATTATCTGCCAGCCGCTGAACATTGTGCAATGCAAAACAATATAATGCTTTACAAGTTACTTCATCTAAATTTCTACGTTTTTTATTGCGTTTTATTTTAATTATAGGAATAAATGCAGCCAAGGTACTTGTTGAGAAACTAAAACATACTGAAAATTGAAATATTTCTAGCTAAATGTTTTTAAAGTAATAGCATTTGCTAGAATTTATATGTTTACGACTCATTTATTATAAATTATTTGGCAGGAATTGAATGATCCCGGACAAGTGAATTTGGGATACTAAGGATCAACGCAAAAATAATTTTTTCATGGTTTGGTATCCGCAAAATGATTAAAACTTGGAAATGCATTGTAGTGTGGCGGCGGAAGAATTTGAAATAGAAAGCAATGGCAACGTGCATTACTTGAAAGCAGGGCTTCCACAAATAAACTCACCACTTCGTAATGGGAAAACGTGGTGTTTTAATTGCTTAAATGCGCAACTTTAGATTTTTTTAAATTTGTTTCATTATAATTTCATCATCATATGCGACTTAGCCTGCTATAGCAAATAAATGTCATCAGCTAGGTCGAGACTTTCAAGTCGACCGGATAACATGCGGCTGGATCAGAGATTTTTTTTTGATCATAATTACTCTAAGACTATAGCTGGAACAATAGTAGCGATAGTAGACATCTCCGTTTTACACATGAATTTTCGAATCTCAATATTTACTATATCAACGTATTGCGAATCTCAACATATTGATCAGTTTAAACGGTAATCCATTAGTTTCTAGTATTGCAATTTCAGTAGTAAAAAGAATATACGTCTATTTCTCTGTTCGAAGTAGTGAACAGAAGTTGAAATGTCAATTTTGGCGTGCAGTCGTTACGAAATATTTAAGTTTAACAAATAATAAGAAATATTTAGGTTTAACAATTGTTTAACCGATCAACTACGTGTCACACTGTACTCATTTCTACTGATCATAGATACAAAATTAATTGGTAAAATGCATCAGCTATAGCGGATCATATAAGTCTCAATTTATTACGAATTAAATACGTCATAACTACAAATAGATAATTTTCCAAATCTTTGTAAGTCTTTAATCCTTGAAACTTTCACATCCTATACACGTTATATTTACAACATTTACAACATTTCGTCTGTAATATAAAATTTTTGTATACATTATTTTTACTTCAGATTAACTTTTATCCGTGACAGGATTTATTAAAATAAATTATTAAAAGAAATGAGCAGAGTTTAATCCAATTTTCACATTTCTGTGTATACATTTTTAAACCAGACAGTGTACATACAAAATACATTTATTTTGGAACACTTATCTATTTAACAATGTTCCAAATTCGTGTTATTTGTGCCAGCAAATAATTCACGAGAATATTCATGTGATGTAGTTTCCATATTTATTCTAGGATGCCCCAAATTTTTTCACAAATCTTACTTTTTGTACAGGTACTTGAAACTGCATTTACATTATACATGAAGCTAACAGCATATTATGTAATCCACCTGACTTTCTTATAAATATGTACATTTTTATTGAACAAGCAACATCATATTATCCAAAATGTCATCTTTATGTGTATACAAATTCTGTTCTCATGTTATTTGAAAGATGTACTTATCTAAATTGAAATCTGACGACGACAGTGTCCTTCAGAATATGCACAGAATATATACACTTAATATATAATAATAGATTGGATATTTTACTGACATACATTTAAAATAAATTTGAAGTCCAAATGGGACTTTTTAAAAATACTAACAGTTATGAAATAGATGAAAAGTGATCTATTAAAAGGAAGTATTCCGCACAATTTCAATAGTATATTCTACTAATATAAAGGCTTTATGATTCTAATAAATAAAGGGCTTATGTAAGTGAAATCCATGAGGTTAATTAATTCGTAGTATGGTAATCTTAGTAATTTCGTTAGTGTATACAAAAAAATAAGTATATATTTTTTTTCATGCATAGCTACAATTTTATCGAAATACTAGAAAAAGATTATTAACTACAAGATCGCATCAGGTTTTGCATGAAACATCATTATTCATGACCGTTTTACAGTTATCAGTTTAGGAGATTAATTGAACACAATTATGACATATCTTACTATGAAATATGAAGTAACAGCTTTTGCAATTTTGATAACACGCGGGTGATCGCAGTTAATATATCTAAATTTTTGACCACAAAATCCCGAACCAAAAAAAGGACAATACTTTCTTGTCAATTAATTGATCAACTACTATTTTCTATCGACAGATGTATGACTAATAACAATACTGATGAAGCGTTCGAAAATCTACAATGCGGATTCACAGAAATCCAGAATCAAATGATAACTTTCCATAATATTAATACAAACAATATGATGCCACGGCCTCAAAGCATTGTAGATATCATTAAACTTAAAAATAATTTTAGACGACAACTACAATGTGCATCCAGAAGAAATGCACCCGATATGACTTTAATCAGATTACAGATCAAGTGCCTAAACAACATGATTAAAAGCAAATTAGGTTCTATTTAAAAGAACATTGGCAGAACAAGTTGAGTAACATTAAATTTGATCACTATGTCTATAAAAACATAAAAAGAATAATTGGAAATAGAGCTGATAATTTAATATGTATTACCATCGACTATCATAATTCACCTAGAACCCAATCTAGTTACATAACTGATCCCCAACTTGTTGGTAACAAATTTGCTGAAAACTTTGCCAACATTCATAGTCAAAATGAAAACCTCGGTGATCAGCAGTTCTCAGACCACATAAATCAACTAATTACGAATGAGTTTGCCATACCATACAATAGGCTCTTAGACTTTGCCACTGACTGCACTGCCATCGACAACAACATAAATATCTTCCAATGCTGAAAATTCCATCCACCTATCTACAAAGACTACCACTATTCAATGGCCTTCCAAACGATAAATGAACTATATCATAAAGACAACCAACAATAAAACATCAAAAGGTGCCGATATAAAAAAATTGATTTGGTTTTTATATGCTATGTTTAACCAGATATTTAACAACAAAGTAGCAAATGTTATTCCAATTCTTAAGCACAGTAAAAATTCTACAGACCTATTTCACTACACTCCGACCTGTATCCAAATTGTATGAAAAATTCCTCACCAATAAAATAATAGATCTCATTGAAAGCAAAGGGCTTCTTTCTGACTCACAAATGGGATTCAGAAGAGGATTCCAGTCACGCAATAATTTCCATGCTAGATATAATCACATCAATAATTTACAACTGCGAGCTAACAATCGCAGCTGCTCTAGACTGCGAGAAGAGTTTTGACACAGTTTAGACCAGATGATTGATTTTCAAAATAAAATATACTCTAGCTTTTAATGATCATTTAATAAAAGTGATCTATAACTTTCTAACGAGCAGATCGTTTAGAGTCCGAATTGGTGACCACATGTCTAATCTTCATACTATCTCAGCTGGTGTGATACAGGGATCAGTATCCGCCGCTACCCTTTTCACCCTTTATATTGCTGATCTACCGTCTTCCTCCCTCGGTCCTAATATGTCACATACTAGTAAACTTAATTTAAAAATGAAGATACTTTGCTGCAAACAGCTTATAAGATCTCTAATGACATACGCATTCTTCTCTTGGTCTTCAATATCATCACACCTAATGGAAAAAATTAGAATCCTTGAACGAATAGTTCTTCGACTAATCACCGAAGCTAGAAGGCTAGGTGAACACAGACATATAAGTAATCGTCGAATTTATCGAACTGCCGGTATCGAAAGAATTGACCGGGTATTGGTTAGACAGTGTTTAAAATTTTAAGACAAAATTAGGGAATCAGATAATCCAATGCATTTTTGAATTGAATTGAACATATGAGAACAAGTGTTCTCACATGTTCAATTCAATAGAGACTTCTTTCTATTCATTTGAATACGGTACGCAGAATGCAAATTTATTTACTAACATCTGCTACAAAATTCATGGTTCATCGCTACGTTGTTTTCGGATGACCTGATCAATCTTGTATGACCCATTCAATTCCACATTGAGTGGCTGACAATTTTGTTCATCGCCTCCAGATCTGCTAGTATTTATATTTTTATCATGCTTCTGAGACACCCACTGATGAAAACATGAATTTGTGACACGATGTTATTTCTTTAAAAAATGTGCAACTTTAGATGTTTTGAATTTTGTGACGATCGTCAGACTCCATTCTGCGTACCAAAGAATTGCCCAGCTTTTTGTATACGGAACATTACATCTGTATCAACATTAATTGTCAAAAAACTTTCTAAATATTGACAGTAATCTACTTCATCTATTGCTTCATAGAAAAATATCACAAAACTTTCCATGACACAAGATCAAATAAAATATAAACTGAAGTTTGCCATTCAATCGACTGCTCAACAATAATCTGTAATGTGTTGATATGGTATGTGCAAGAACTGTCATGCCTTAAACCTGCCTGTTCCTTACGAATACCGGGTAGCAAAATTGAACTGATGCTGTGGTGCACGATAATAGCTGTAACTTTGTTTATCGTGATAGAAAGGTGAGTTGTGACCGAGCCTCATTGTTTTCAAAATAAGGTACGTCAATCGCGCCGTGCACTTTTACCAATCTCTTTGTTCAATTCACTCTTAATATTTCTCCCCCAAATTGTTAGATTCCATGTATCATCACTATAATCCATTCCTTCCTTTCATAATTAAAATTGGAAAT
>JANSTX010013954.1:0-17744 GCA_027564355.1 Penthetria funebris
CGGACGGACGGACGGACGGACAGACGGACGGACATGTTTAAATCAACTTTTTTTTCAATTATAAGCACTTCTGTGTAATTTTTTTTTTCTGACATGTTTATTTCGTGGCGTTACATGGACGGAATCAAATACAATAAACCCTTGGAACTTCGTTCTCAGGGCCTAAAATGTATTATTGATGATATTAATATATTATTGGAAAGAAAACCAAAAGTGAAATCAAAACGAAAAAAAAAAACAATGTAAAGAACGTAAAACAAGTAGAAGCTTAGGTTCAAATATTATATTGTATTTCATCATCTTAAACTTTACATTGCCCGCGATTATTGGTATATCAACGAACAACTGCCATTGATTACGATTTCTGTCCACTTCAATCCAAATCTTATCACTTATACCATTCGATTTGTTTACTGTTTCGCCATGTTATTTTAGTTCGACACTGGCAATTCCAGTAAAGTGGCATATCTTGTGGTACCATCGTCTGATAATCATATTAATAACCTCTACAAATCCTTATTTCAAATTGTATTTGACAAAATAATTCTTAAAAATTTGTTTTTATTTATTTTTGTAGCTGGATGTCTCAAATCAGACAGTCTGTAGAATTATTGTGTGAACCAAGGTGAAATTAATTCAGTACACGTGCTAGTAGTTTTGAATTTTACCTAAACAATTAGCAATAAATAATATTTTATAAAAGAATTTATTCACTACCATGGAATTTGCCTACAAAGATTTACTCGTTCGGATAAGGTAAATAATTTAATTCAAATAGATCATCTATGTAACGGTTCAGTAGTTATTTTATGCAATCTTATTAGATCAATAAATTCGAGTGGGTCATATGTTTTAGTAATATAGTACATTATATGTACTGTATTTAGTAGCATTCTCATGTCAAATGATTTCTGAATACATTAAAAATAACTTTTCCATCAATAATTGCCTATGTATGTGCGTTAAAAATGTCACATCTGCTGCAAACTTTTTAAGATTCTCGCAGCACAACGTTTACCGTCATTGAATTCTCTACATATTTTTTTAATTTACCATTGCCGTTCGTCTGTACATTTTTTGTTTATCGCATAATTATGACAATGAAAATGTAGCAGAAACTTTTAAAAATATTCATTTGCAGTGTCGGGACAATGTAAAGCAATACGTCGTTAATTAAGTATCCCGTTCGCATTTTCAAAATAGTTTGTGCATTTAAATTTTTAAATATTCAATTGCACAACTAGGTACACATGATTGATCCTATATTTACCAGTTGATAAATTTCTATTATAGTTATTTGAATTCGCAATTAATGTTACAAATGAACACTGTAATGCCGCCTTATGCGCCCTCTGAGGGATAAAGATTAGGATGATTGTGAAGGAATCCAAAAATTATATCATTGCGATCGTAGCTTAACTATCTTTGAAATAATCCTCCAGCATCAAATATCGTTCATATTTAAGATATACAACGAAAGTTTTTTTTTACTTGGTATGTATGAATGTAAAAGAAACCGAAGACTTTACCATTTTGAGCATTGCACAAAAATATGATAATGCTTTGCGAAGCTTTACGCACTCAACGAAAAAAATGTATATCAATTTATAGTTAAAGTAATATTAAAAACTAAAACATTTGACATACTAGTGACGCCCAATTGGTGTAAATATAAAAATGATGAAATTTGAACAAATTATCACTTAAAGCTTGAAATCTACACAGAAAAGGTTTGCTGCTGTATTAAACCATGTTTTCTCTATAAAGGTTAAAGTCATTGATGGGGAACATCTCACAAAATACAATATACATATAATGAAATATATTCTAGAACTTTATGAAACTTTCTGAAGTTTTCTGAAAACGACCAATAATTTTTTTTTTATAATTCAAAAACCAGCGGGGTTTTTTACATGAGGAATAAATATGAGCAATAAAATAAATTCATTGTAAAAAATCATTTTCAAATTATACACATTATTCTTAATTTTTGTTTTGAATAAAATACTTTCGATAAAATTCAATATTTATCAATATAATTAGTAATTAATTATGACGCAATGAAAGCTTTTAAAGTTTCGATGAATGATGTCGAGTATTAGCGCGTGTTTTTTCCATATACATGGTTTAAGTCCAAAATGAAAGCATGTAGACCTACTCTTAACTATTTAATATTATGTCATATCAACAAAATTATAGTTTTTTTTATTCAATTTTCTATTTTTTTTACCATTTTTTTATTGTGTTTATTTTTTAAGAAAAAATCTAAGTTTGTCGGCATCGGACAAAGATTATATATGATTATATGGTTCATTTCGCTTGTTCATTGTAAAACTAAACTCATGTACTATGTTAAGTTAACGAGAAAAACTGCAATAGGGGATAATATGAAGAAAAGTAGTAAAATATCATGTACAATAGTGTTTTATTCATACTGATGGTATTAAGATAAAGTAAAAAGCTTAAAAATTTCATAATAGAAAGAAATTTGAGTAAATTGTTGCTGATGATATAAATGCATCTTAATATGTATACCCATTTTTTGTTCCATAGCACAAACAAATAAATCTGTTCTACTGAAATAAGGAAGTGTATATCGTATTTAGTTAAATAACATTTTACAGTATTTTTTTTTAATTTTCTCAATTTTATCTCCATTATTTTGGTATTAAAAATTTCTTGGAATTACTCGGATGTTGATTAGAAAATGCATTTATTATCTTGACTACATAATTCAAAAATTATGTACTACTCAATTTAAGTGACTGTGTGTATCAGTCGTTGCTTCATTACTTTAAAAAAATTGAAGGGCAATTATCACACGTCTACATAATAACAAAATTTGTAAATCATTAATTGTTGGTGATTGTTTGATGTCAGTATCTGATGGATGACTATTGGAGTGACCCGACTTTCATCGATGTTAATCTTCCCATGGGAATAATGACGTGTGATCGAGATGAAAAAACATCTCAACAAACTAGGTAGTTGCAAGTAGTTATGCAGTACAAACGTATAATCGGATAATTATAATTAAATCTTTATTTTTTAGTTGGTAAATTTCAATTATACTTATTAGAGTTGACATTTGATGGTTTATGAGTATTAGAAGGGGCAAATTATCACCGTAATGCCTCTCTATGTGCCCTTGAGGCGTAAATGCAAGTTGTAATAATAATCCAGCAATGACCTCGTGAATATTTTGTTTTTATCGAAAATTGTGTTTCTGGCAGATGTAGATTATGCCTATATGGGTTAGCGACCATTGTATATCAATTATTAAATCATTGATTTCAAACAAATATTTCTCTTCGGTACTTCATCGAATACATATTAGGAACAAGTAAAAAAGCATGCATACATTGTTAAAATTAGTAGTATATAATTACAATAGCGGAAAATTTATTTCAAATCTAATTAATTATTGTTTGTTCTTTCTTGTTTTCAGCGCTTGTGAATAAGAATAAATATTAAGAAAAGTATTTATTTACCAGATGTCTAAAATTACTATTATATAGAAGAACTGCTATATTTCTATTAGAAGCATTTAAGTTTGATCAATGATATTGCAAGATATGTGTTAGATTGGAATACACAGGGTAGTAGAAGATCTAGTCGCCCTATGCCCCAATGCTGAGTGAAATTTGTGTTCAAATTAGGTTTTATTATTCAGATTTTTACCAACATAAATTTTACCATAAAACCATGAAATGAATTTTAAATTCATTTCATTTGAACGCCTACAATGATGAGAGAACTGATACGTTATATCATTATAATATGTTTTTATATTGGAAACAAATTTTCCTTTGACATTAAAACCTATAATAAAATAACAATTTAACACATGTTGGATGTTAAGATGCATTTTTGATGCCTGTCTATACTCGTTTAAGCATAAAAATAAAATATAAAGTTTAATTTGATTGTTTTTAGCAACATCAACATTGTATTTGAAATTTATAGGAGTATAATAATAAGAGTTTCATTTGCCATGCAACAAACAACATCTTTCTTTTGTTTAAATTGACTGGCAATTTAAAATGTTGCCATCAAATTATGTTCTATGAAGATCAAAGGACGGCAAAGATATTAAAAGGGATTTTTATGACAGCGTCCCATCAAATTTTAATATTTTATTTTTAATATTCCGAACTGTTTATTTATGGCTATTTTTATGCTCCACCTATCCCAAAATACAGGAACTCTGTTTTTTATTTATTTTTTATTGCAATGACTTTCTCTATTCGGGTGGTAAATATTTGGAATATGAAAATAATTCTAAATGAAAACTATATAATTTTATACTACCTTACTTTTATTTATTTATTATCCTTTCTAAAATTACTAGAAAATAATTTGTATTAAAGATTGGCTCTAAACAATTTCAATGTATGTTCTTGTATTGCTGTATTTGGCCCGAAAATTTTAAGTCTGCGCGACGTATCTATTGACGAAAACTTGAATTTGTGACACGATATTATGTGTCACCTTCCAAGTTTTAGTTTTAAATATTCACAACTTTAGGTAACCGCCAGACTATTCAGCATACCAAACATTTGTCAATACTTTTGTATTGTAGAACTTTACATCTGTTTCAGCACCGCCTTCAATTAGCAAAAATCTTTTCAAATATTTGAAATTGTATTCCATAAGTCTTTTCAATTCACTCTTGTACCTGACTCAATTTACGATACCAGACAAATGTCAATATGTTCAAGTCGACCCCATCTGATACCGCAGGCGGTTCAGTATTTACCTTGATCATAACCCAATTCAAGACAAATAGCAATAATAGTGGTGATAATATACATCTCTGTTTTACACCCAAATGTACATAAAAAATATAAGTAAGCCTTTAAAGATGCAAAACTCTACATTGTGAATTACAATATAGACCGCGGATTAATTTCAGTTTTGACGGTATTCCATAGGTTTCTAACATTATCCACATCATACCACGATCAATACTATCGAATGCCAAATAACATATACCACGATTTTTATCATTCAAAAATTCAATCGACTGTATGCAGGACCTTAGAATAGCTATAACCTTGTTTATAGTATTTAGCAAGCTGACAACACGTCAGTTCTCACAGACACTCAATTTACTAATTTTTCAGCAATTTAAATATCAACCTCTCACACCGCTGTAATATCAACAGACAACCACACTTCACTAATAATGGGATCCAATATTGATGCAATGCGATCCAAGTCCACCGTCAAACATTTCAAAAGATATGTTATCGGTGCTATTTTAATTACTCTCTTTGTTAGATTACACGAGTCGTCAGTAATTCATACTTTCGTTTCACAACTAATAAAACCAATAACGTAAAAAAGTAATCAGTGAATAAATAGCATATTTCTTTCAAGTTAATCGCATTAACAGTACATATCATTATTTATCATTGACAGGAAACTCGATGTTTTTCGCTGTAAGTTCTTCCGAATCTTACGAAGATATATGTTATGCATGGTTCGTTTCTCCACAGTGTTACCAATTAAAAATGCTGTAGTTTTATCAATTGTGAGTTGTTGTTGAAAAAACATTAAATTTCAAATCTTCCGATGAATGCATCACACAAATGTGAGTGTGTGGAATTCGGTGCCGACAAAGCTCTCTCTGACTTGAATTTGTTCTATCTCTCATATTTTGTTCCCTTATATAGATTTCTTTTAATTCATGTCCTTAAGTTTTGAAACATTTCTGATGATGTTGCGGATCGTGTTTTTATGACCATCGCTAATCGCTATGGATGCTACAAGTATCATAAAAACATTTAATGATTCAATCATATGAATTTTATTAACACGTAATTGCTGCTGAAGCTCGCGAAATAGCCGGTTGCAGTTTTTCTGTAAAATTTAAAGCAGTCACGTTGGTGTATCTGAATTCCATTACGAATATTCTTTTCAATTACAATAAAATTTCGAAAGAACTGCGATCAGTCAGCTGTATGAAGTTGATAACACTTCGAGTGACGGATAATCCGATAGTTTTGAATTGCGACAACCGCAATCAATGACTTGTTATTTGCTATATCAAGCAGATTTTTTTTGTGAATGTAAGAAATTCTTATCATTCCTATAATATTTATGATAAATCTTGGAAATAATTCATCATTAATAGGCAGAAATATCTCTAAAATGCATCCATTTATATAAGATATTTTTTTCTAGATATACACTTATGTGTGTATCATACATGCTATTTTCTGTTTATTTAAATTGAATAATGAATAATAATAATAATATTATAGAATAGTAAATTAACTAAAAAAAGTTAAAATCCCATTATCTCACTTGAATGGATTGGAGTAAAGAAAAGGATCTTTAACATCATTCAAGGAATCCTACAGTTGTTTAGTTGATGCTCATTCTTTTGAAATTCATTCTATAGTTATAGTACCTTATATATGTAGCTCCTTTCCATACTACAGTCTTCATTCCTATCGTAATTCATCTATTGTCAAAATATCTTAAGCATAAAATCCTATAAACTAACATTATTGTTAGTATTATCATTATTTATATTGATCCTTGAATATATGCTTATATTGCTGACAATTGCTACTATATTTCTATTATATACAAACTGTTATACATATGTGAGTATATCACTATTTTATATAAGATGAGAGTATTTTTTCTTCTATTATTTACTAGATGATTAGATAAATAAACATCAAAAACATATGCGATGCATGTGCATAGAAATATAATTAAGTGCATCTATACATTACATGATTCATATAAGAAACAACAGTGTAAGAACAGAGTTGTTTTCAAAACATGTATATATTTACGTAGGAAGTGTCTGATCTATCTATTAAGATGTACAATTAAGATAGTACTAAGAATAGATAATTCTATGTTATCAAGAACAAGGAAATTCGTGGGATCAACTGTAAAGATTGATGTTTCATAGGTGAAACTAATGAAGATTGTTTCATGGATGACAATTTGTAGTCAATGGTAATTAAATAGACTTTGAGACTTTGAGAACTTCTTTCTATTTTTCTATTTGTTAGCCTAAGTATATTTGATCAGGCCATGTTGGAAGGTTTCTAGAAGAATATGGTTTGTTATCATTTTCTAGCTTAAATCTAGAGCCAATGAAAATCATCGAAAACAAAAAATTGAAACTCATATGTGACAAAACAAATATATTCGACTATGGGTTACCCACAGTATCAAGGTTCTGTGAAAATGAAAATGGTATAAATACTACACAAATTGAATAACGTCGTCATGTCAAGCTTCTATAGTGAATTTGGTTCGTGACGTTGGCGTCAGGCAGCCACCGACAATTGTTTAATTGACCAAATTGAAGACAGAGGAGAGAGTTAATTATAAAATGTAATTATGTATTATTTATTATGGTAGTAATAGGAGTATGAAATGAGTTCACTTTTGTAAAAATCAATTAGCAAAAAGACTGGATGTAAACTACTCCCATAAATGGATCTCATGTAGAGGAGTATCAAATGTGAAGTCACTTCAGAATGTAAAAATTTGATTGTAGGTACAGTACGAAACTAGTGGATGTGTTAAGTAGGAAGACATATCTATAAGAAACATACAAGAAACTAAGTGTTCCTGGTTATACTATTTACTATAATGTTTACAACTCCAAAAAATGGTATAGGAATAGTTGCAGATAAACGCAATAGTTGCAGATACACACAAACGATCGCATAATGTCTATAAGGATATTACTAGACAATATTAACCGATCATGAATATTATTTCTGGATATACTCCACAATTAGGATCACGAAAATTGAATTTTGGTAAGGAATAGAATCGTTTTGAAAACGACTTTTATTAAATGAATCCAAACTCGTTATGGGTGATATAATTGGACATATTGACAAAAAAAACAAAACATTTATTTTATGGCCGTTATAGTTTTGGGAATCGTAATCAACGGGAGTGATGATATTTTACAAATGACAATGGCATAGAATATGGTAAAGTGAGACCATAATGAGCCTCTTACATCTGTGCATATATTGTTAGTAGCAAGAATCGAATAAAAAACAACAAACGACATGGACAGATCAACGTAGTTTAAGTTAGTCATATAATCACCACTGTATAATCGTCTTGAATCTAACGATAAAAACGAGATAAACAAAATAGCTGCACAAAGAAATAGTTCAGACAAATACATACATTCTATAAAAGTTAAATTCATATTAAAAGATGTTGAATATTTTGATTGCTGACAACGAAGCAAATAATAGCTGAAATCACTAGTAAACGATGATTTAACGACAGATTCCTGAATCTAATCCTATTTGGAAGGTCAGTCAATGCAGTTACTCCAGCGGAAGTCGAAAATGTGGTGAAAATGATATAAAGCGAAATAAGACACTTGGTCCAGATGACATTTAGATTTTTTTTGGAAATGTCAGGGCGATACTTTATTCTTCAATAGTTGGTAAATTTTATAAATATGATCTTAAATGGATGTACGGCGATGTTAAATTCATGCAGACGAAATTATCTCTACCGTTTTATAAAAATAAGGGAGATATATAGAATTGCTCGAAATATAAAGTAACCAAACTTCATCTGAAATCTGTACGCCTCGAAGACGCATAGGGTGTCATTAAGATGTTAATTTGCCGTTTCAAATATCCAACAAATGTGAACTCAAACAACTATAATTGAAATTTACCACCTTCAACAATATAGGATCAATCATAATTATCCAGTTATACATTTGAATATTTCAGTAGAGTAGTGCATAAATCCCCAGCTACCTAGTTTGTTGTTGAATCGTTTTTTCAAACAGTCGACAAACAGGACAATAACAACCATCTTTTTAGCCTCGATCACACGCAAGGTGACAAATAACATAGATTAATGTTTTAAAGCCTTTAATTGTATAAAATGATGGTTAATGATATTCCAATGTTTGCACTTGACTAGAATCCTCAAAAGCTGATAGAAATAGATATAAAAACTACATCAGTTAAGAGACAAGAGTATCAGTTCTAATATGTAAAGTAATGTGAAGGTACCAGTAATTATTTCAGCAACGACTGCGATCGTTCTTAAATTATCTATCTCATGTATTTGCACTCTCCCATGGTTATCTTTCTAAGAATACGAATTATCTATTGATTAGAAATTAAAATAACCGAGGACTAGTGTTTGTGAAGTATTTTCACCTGTTAACGAAACCTTAAACTTAAATACCATACATTTAATAATAAAATTTGATCAAGTTCATAGATATTCTCTAATGATGTTGATAGATGTTCATCCAATTAAGGGTTAATTTAAATTTTTGCTTATTGAAAATAAATGCGACCATATGTAAATCGGAAGCGAATTTATATTTTTCCTAAACAAAAGACGATCGCGTGCTGATATTAATCAACATGGTCACGTGTTATTTATGATATTACTAAAAGCAGTCTTTGTTTTAATTTCGTTTTTTTTTTCTTCTTTTATATTAATAAATGCCTGCTATTTCTACATATAAAAATATACAAGGTATTTAGCTGTCAATTAACTTGTTTTTCGTTTTATTCTATACATAATATCTGTTCCAAAACATGAGTATTATAGGGGTTGATACTAAACTCAGTAAACAATCGTCGTATATATATTTTAACGCAGAATTGCCTATTAATTATATTGTAACGATAATTATATTTTAAGTGGATCTACAGATCTATTAAGATATATTGTTACATAGGGCGAACATATTAATCAACATCATTCTATGAGGTGACATATAGTTTATTCACTATAGTATTGTGTGCCCAACCGTATTAGGAAGACAATAGCTAAGACAAAAATCATCTCGATCTCTACGTGATATATATGGAATATGGGGATTACCCGAAAGATCGCGGACAATCAACGGTAATGTTTGAGGTTCTCTGGGTTTACTATGTGCATTCAGTGATCATTCAATCCAGAGTTCAATGATCACATGATGCCATAGCGAGTATGTGGCGCTATTAAATAACCACAGTCAAAATGTCATATTGCCGAACATGAGCAGTAATACAAATAGCTCACATTAGTTCACGACAACTAGAAGTAGGTAATGGCTTCAAATGTCGTAAAGTCGGAGGTTAGTTTAGTAAGTTGCCTCTTAGACTATAAATTAATACCGCTCATAGTGCTAGGATTGGATTTACACAACGACGACTCGGTACAAACACGGATGGAAAAAGAATATAACATCGTTTAGCTATGAAGATCAAGAACTGTTAACGGAAATAAAACATCATAAGATTGATTTTTTGTGCTTTTTTAAACGAGAGGGAAATGAAAAGGCACAAATAGGTTACAATGACTATGTTCTCATATATAGAGGTAAGGCTCTTCATTCATAACAGTCATAATATAAAATACCGAAGTGATAGTTCACTTACAGTATCTTTTAAATTCGATAATGATTTGATGCATATTGCCGGATGTAAATAAACTACATAAAGAAACTGAGTAATTTTATGATCACTCGCTGCAGAAGTTAGAGAGCTTCTCATCTAACGACAAAATAATTATAATGGGTGATATGAATGAACACCCAGGTGGAACACGGACAATATGAAATCCTACGAAGAGATGGCGAGAAAGTTCGACATTCACATCTCAAAATTAAATTGTTAGAAAAATACAGGGCTATGACCTAACGAAAGAAGAAGAAGAAATGAATTAATGAGGATACACGGAATTTAATCTGAAATTAACAAAATAGGATCAACGAACACACGAAACTTTAACATTTTGAAAATTGTCCTGACCGACCACAACGCGTTGTACATTCATATAAAATGAAAATTAACTTCTGGTAAGCAAGTATGTACTTCTGAAGTAATTGGAGTATGTATGAGAACTGACGTGATATCACCTTATTGAACACAAGAAATATCTTAAAGTCGAGTATTCGAAATGATCAGGCTATGTCAGACTTGGTACGGATTACATAAATACGTTACAAATTATAGACGTACAATAGATTTGATGGCAAATATCATTTATAATACTTGTGAACTTTAATTAAGCGCGTCAAATAATCATGATCGTGTTATGATTTGGAGAATTCTTGACAGCATATATATAATACCGTTCAAATTGACGACTATAATTTGTAGTCTTTATCGTGCAATACAGATTCTTGCATCATGGAAGGTTAGGTAATATCTTTGATGTACATAAAGGTTTTAGGCAGAAATATATTTTGACTCTACTTTTGTTCATACTGATTTATAATTGCATGACAAAGGTGAAGAATGAACTATATGGTATAAAATGAGGTATAGTACACTATTTGATAGGTTAACTTAAATATCAACGTTTCTCACACATGAAACTAATTAAGATCGGTTCGTCGATGACAAACCGTCTGAATGATACACAAATAGATTATTTGCTAATAGACAGTGGTTGCTGACATAGATATCAGATCACATAAAAGGCGCAGCAAGTGTTCAGAATAAGTGCGTTTCAAATTGCGAAGGTTTTAAATCAAATTGCTTCGTGTTAAGGTAAAATTTCCTTATAGTAATATTTGAATAAATTAAATGTTTATGTTATTGATTTGCTGCGAGACGCGACAACTGATAAGTGGCAAAAATCATCATGTCATAAATATCAGTTTTCGTTAATAGTTAGTTCATACGTTTATTAAGAATGCTTTTATGGCCAAGTAAAATATCAAATAAGGAACGGGTGTATCTACGGAGGGACGGAGGGACGATGGACTCAATATGCAGATGAAAAAATGGAATTGAATCAATCATGTACACGATGATATCGAGCCTTGCCTAGAATTATCAGAGTAATAATAATTAAAAAAGCCAATTGTATGTTGATGCCATATGTTGACGTGTAACTGGGAATAATTTCGAGTTTAGGTGAATTTTCCTTATCGTAATTAATATAAATGCTGCCTTAACTTTATAAATAAAGGTTGTAGAATGTGTTACACAGATGGATTAACTTTCACACTGTAAAAAATTATATTTTACAAAATGCGTCGGAATTTTCATTGAATGCTTAAAAGAAGGAAAAAGTTTTGATATTGTAATTGCCGATAGGGAAAACATCAGGTGCACAATTTAACTTCAATTGATATTAAAAATATTTAATACTGACATTGATGACAGCGAGAAAACCGGCAAACATGGTAAAAAGTATGTAAAATATGTTCCTTATATATTAGTTATGATGAATTCAATCTCGTTTATTATTTCATTAGATTTATGAATACGTCAACTTAACACTTTTTGAAATATTCAAAGAGACATATATCTTGAATGTATTGCAAACGAAATCACCTCTGGTTTGATTCAACATCTAAGACCTTAAACTTCTACATTTATTGACTGATCAATGTCAGTATATAATTGCAAGATATTCACCAAGATTAGTTGAACTTTTCTTTAACTTAATTTAATGGAGTTTGGGCAATTCATCCCTTTAGAAATTGACAACCAACTTCTTATATTGGTTATCGGTCGATGTTAAAAAAATCTTATATAAAGAAGTTGTTTGGAGACATGTGTCAATATGTGTACGTGTTAGATGTCTAACAGAGTTGACTGGCGGAGATTTGGTAACATTTGGGCTTGAATCGTAATCTATTAGGGCAACTACAGTCGACTATATATTAGCCATTGGTTTTTTTTTTTAAACTTACTAAAGTAATTCTGTAAATATTTATTGTTATTATTATACGAGGGTACAACAATATTAGTCATCAGATGTATTCAATATTTTGTTTCATAAATCAATTTCAAGGACCATTAAATATAACAATGATATGAACATTTAAAATCTGTACTTCAAAAAAGATCATCTTGATTTATTTACGGTATAAATAAAACATCTTCATAATTCAGTCTAAAAAAAAAAAGAAACAAAAAACGTTGTAAATAAATCAATGAAAATGTACGACTATTCCCTTACATTAGCAATAACTAAGGGGGAAAACTAGTAAACAACACTTTGTAATTCCTGATTGAACAAATACAATTAGAAATAAGTTTTTATATACATAAATGTAAATAAGTACATAAATAATATAAATATGCACTCAATATTTCATAGTAGAAGGAAAAAATTAAAGGAAGGCTCTATTGCCCTATTTTTTAGCCCTAAAGTTTAATAAGGCGGTTCCTTTTACTTAGTTATACATACACAGGATTTTGTTACTGCTATATCTAGCATAGAATACACTTTCATTTACCTGTATAATATAATAAAAATGGCTCAGATATGTGACAGTTTTGTCGAATAAAATGCAAACATTGAAAAGCAATACTGCAAATTGTATAGGCACTATTCGTATTTGCCAACTATGAATTCTGTAGTAATATTTACTCATATTATTTTAAAATTACCAGATTAACTATAATCAATTCTATATTTATTATTCGAAAATCTTAATTAGGTACTAATTGTTGTAGTTGACATTCGATGCTACAAAACATATTAGAAACGGTAATTTAACTACCGTAGCTAACCTTAGAAAGTGGTTACTCTGCCTTTAATATTTATTAATATAAGATAACTTCCAAGTGGGCATAGCGAAAATTGGAATGACGAGCGTTATGAACATTTGTTTAGAATTATATAGGTCGTATAGTTCAGGTGACACATTTTCCGTTAAATTTTTATTATTATATGAAATTACCTCGTAATTTAATTGTGATACCAAAATTAAGATCAACCGATTAAAAGTGTGAAAAACCGTGTCCCTTTTCAGTTGAAATACCTCAACTATTAATACTAATTCTGCACGACAGGATCAGTTCAGTTTTGGAACCGAATATTTGATAATCCAGGTCTGATAGGCTATCGCTATAAGTCGGACATGAGTGACATTGAAATGACTTGTGAAATGCAACTGACATGTCGGTCTAAAGATCAATGTGTCAAAGATGAAACTAATAAAGATTGGTACGTCGCCAATATGTTCACTTGCAGTAGTGCGGTGAAGTAATAGATGAAGTAAGATGAAGTAGATGACTTTCAATATTTAAGAAAGTTTTTTGACAATCGATGGTGGTGCTGAAACAGATAAATTAGAATTTCTGGCCAAATACTATAATTGTGGAGGAGACTGAAGTGAAGTCAAGGTGACGATCTATGCTCTTGCGTAGAGTAAAGGTCGAGATGATGATGATGAAAGTAAGGCATTAGCTCACCTATTACTTACTGCTACTTGCTTCTCCTATTACTTCTTTGCATAATCTATAGACTTTAAGTTCTGATTGTTTCGTATTAATAGTACAGGTCATCTACCACCACACACAACAACAATGGCGACTGGATACGACTATGAGGACTCATTAAAGTTATGACCACTTTCAAGCTTATTAATTTAATATTTGCCATTGCTACTTTTCTTTGCTTTGTATCTGCATTTTCGTTTATGTCTCTGTTGCATATAGTAGCTTCTCCATTGAATTATAGGTTACGTTGATTGTTTAGAGCCTCTGATAATGCCTTACAGTGCAGTGCCCGTGGAATTACTTCTTTCGTATTTTATTTCCTAAACTTCTATTTTCTAGGAAAATTGTAAGACACAAATAATTTAATATGTTGACATAGTCATAGGTCATTGATTCTTTGTATAGAGAAAAAACTTCATTGCAATATATCAATGAGCACAGAAGTGCCATAAGATCACCAAACTCATACTGCACAAACGGTGTATGCTGTAACTATCTATCATCCTCATTTGAATAGTACGCCAACTAGGAAGAATTTTGCCCTATGTGGGTCCAAATTAGATGATGATGATGGTGGTTGGTAAAAACACGAGAAATTATTTAAGTAAAAAATTTATTTCAATTATATGTACAATGTCTTGCTTTCATGAATTTTAATTAAATTTTTTTTTTGTAAAAAAAATGTTACAAATTTTTTATTTTTGTATTTAAATTTTATTTCTAATTTTATGGGTGGTGGTTGTGATTTTAATATTTTAATTTTATTTGAAATGGGTAAATTATTTGTTAATTTATTAATGTTTTCTATGCATAATTATACAATTGTAATGATTAAAAAATTAAAATTAAAGTTTAATTTTAAACAAAAAACAAAAAAAAAAAATTAAATTAGAAATTTTACTACTTGCTTAAATTAAAACTAATTTTAAATTATTGAAACAATTAATAGTTTTTAACTCTCTATACTTTATTTTATAAAGTTGATATTATTTTTGGTTTTAACTAAACTAAAATTTAATTTTAAGTTATCTTTATTTTTTTTTTAAATATTATTAATTTTTTAATTATTTAAATTTTAATAAAAGCTCAAGCAATGATTAATTTTTAGTTTTAATTGCACCATTAATTAAAAATTGAAATTTGTGGGTTATAAATTAACGTTCAGTTTTAATAAGTTATTTATTTTTAAATGCGCATCCTCTAACGATTCACAGAATCATCACCCAGAAACACTAGAACTCAATTTAATTCCAAAACACTAATTACCGCTTCAGATTTGAATGACATTAAAAAATATCAAACACCCTTAATAACGTATGCATTTGTCACTTGGCAATTGTAATTTTTTCATAAAAGTCTGACTAAGAATTTAAGTATTGAATCAGTGTAAAATTCTTCGGTTATTAAATCAGCAGGCGATTATCGGTGCATCAGTAATTTTTAAAATATACTGAAGTGTAGGTGTTGAAACGATTCATCGAATACTAGGTTAGGAGGTTAAATAGACATTAATATTCTTTGTTCCAATGAGAAACTTAGAATGTTGAAGCAGTAGATCTAGTAATTATGGCGAGTCTATTATAGGCACAATATAGTAATTATATTTATTTATTATTATTATAAGTATATAAACATCTTGTATTATATCGAAAAGGTTGTATAATGAGCCAAAATTTGACATAATTCGTACCAATTATGGAACATGCTTAAGGAATCCGCAAATACGTGTTAAACCATAATCTCCACACCTACTAGCTCTTAGTAGAAATATAATGCGCGTCTTCAAGACCCAACAAAATTGGTCAAAAATTCTAAACGTGTCTCGACTATTACTGAGAAATGAACAGAAAGTGAACGTTAAATAATACGAGAAGCTCTGGGTATTAACATCGACATTAAAATCAGTTCGTCTTCAACTATCAAAAATATGAAAATCGCAAGTGGCGACCACGAATATGAGGTATTTTTTGCTCGACAAAACGAAATAATCGACAATTTGGAGAACCAATATGTTATGTTTACTGATATGTTCTCATGTATAACTGGATAATTACGAGGACCAGTTCCAATTGGTAAACTTCAATTATAGTTATATGATGTTATATGCCTATTAGAAATGGCAAACTAACATCGTGTCGCCCAATATTTTATTCTAAAAGACACTATTGCCATCATTGAGAGCGGCTGAATTGAATACGGCAATATAACAGTTTTGATAACTTCTCTTGCACGTCTATTGAATATTCTAGATTGACGATTAATGTATACTTTTGTATTATATTATAACCAATTAATTATTATTTATTTTGATATGTATTTTGTATTTTAATAAAGATAATGGTAAACTAATTGTATATTGTAGTTGTATTGGTAGTAAGAGGTTTTATTCTATTTTTTAATAATTGGTTTTTTCATATTATCAAATTAAAATTATAAATGAAATCAGGTACTATATTATGATGGTATTTTTGTGTTTTTAAAAGACGTTTCAATCAGTTTTATAATGTTTTTATTCTTGGATTACATGATGATTATAAATTAAACCCCTATGAATAAACAGTCGACACGCTAGGCCTATATTAATTTAAATAACTAGTGACCACAATAATTGAATTGACATTTTAGATCCTCTTTAAACTGCATATAATTCGAACGGAAGTGAATTTCTAGATCATTATTATGAAAGAATATGTCCTTTAATCATGACATATGTTGATGTTAATCGACTGCATGCAAAGAAAGTTGTAATAGTTACGGTAAATTTCATCATGTCGACAATAATTTTGATAAAAACCCCAATTCAATCCAACAGTAATCAATTAAATCTTTATCCAACCAAGATTAAGATTCATAACTATTAGTTCAAAACTGAACTGTCTGTACAAAATTTCGCTACTAACATATAAATAATAAAATAAGAACCAATAATACTTGAATGTGCGGATAGCACCGAAACATATACGAATAAACATTAATGATAACTAAGATAATTAATTGGGAATCTTTAATGGATATTCACGAAGTGGGTAATTATATGCATCAGAATGGTGAGCTTTTCGCGAATATGTGCAACAATCACAATGTTATGATTGCTGGTACAATATTCAATCAGAAAACAATACAGAAACAAACAATACACGGTGGTAGCACAAGTTACCAAATAGACCATAACAATAGCAGGAAGTTTAGAAACTGGCTGTTGAATGTACGTAGCTTTAGAGATGCGGATGTTTACAGTGATCACTATTTAGTTATTGGACAAATTCTTATTAATCTATTGTCAAATATACAAAGGCAAGTTCATGAAACACTTGAGTATCACTAATAAGCTAAATAGCTATCATTTGCTTCTGATAATAACATGTTTTATCAAAGCGGTTAAAATCTGTGGTGTAAATATAAATCTTCTTCTTAAAAGGTTATGTACTAAATCTTTGTCTACATCTACAAACCCGTCGTGGTAGCGCAGTGGTTAAAGCACTAGACTAGAACGGCGGTAGACCGGAGTTCAAGCCTCACTGTAGA
>JANSTX010013965.1:0-11645 GCA_027564355.1 Penthetria funebris
CCTCAGACACGAAAACTCTATCTATAACCGTTTCCGAGATATTTGCATTTTAAATAAAAAAACATCTTCTAAAGATTATGATCTCCTAATGCAAATCCACAAACCTATGCAATGTACCAACGTTTTTCATCAAAAACAAAAATTGCATTTTCTCGTAAACAGTTAGAAACAGAGACATGGTGGAAATGTTAAAATACGTAGTAACGCCTACTACATTCTATATACATATGGCAATTATTTTGCAACAATATTTAGTATAAAAAATCGAAGAAACTCGTGCTATTTCACGGATGTCAGCAACGATTTTAATTGTAAAAGATGTGCAACGAATTTCATCAAAAACTCATATGCCTCATACACATATGCCAAATATTCTGTTACAATATTTATTATAAAAAAACGAAGAAAGTCATGCTATTACACGGATGGCAGTATCGCTTTTAATGGTAAAAGATGTGCAACGAATTTCTACATATTTCATCCTAAGACACGAGAACTCTATCTATAACCGTTTCCGAGATATTTGCATTTTAAATAAAATATATTTTCTAAAGATTATGATTTACTAATACAAATCCACAAAACTATGAAATGTACCAACGTTTTTCATCTATAACAAAAATTGTATTTTCTCATAAACGGTTAGAGATAGAGATATGATGTTAACGGTAAAATACGTAGTAATGTCTACTACATATGCCAAATATTCTGCTACAATATTTAGTCTGAAAAAACGAAAAGCTCGTGGTATTACAAAGATGTTAGCATCGTTTCTAATGTTTAAACGGTAAGAGATATAGAGGCATGCTTTGAACGGTAAAATTCGTACTAATGCCTACTACATTTTATATACATATGTCAAATATTCAATTACAATAATTAGTCAACAAATCGAAAAAACTCGTAATTTTACTGAGCTTTCAGCATCGCTGTTAACTGCCAAAAATGCGCAACAACATTCTATACATTTCATTTTCAGACAAGAAAACTCTGTGTATTACCGCGTTTTCGAGACATATGCAATTTAAATAAAATACATCATTTAAAGATTATGATCTCCTAATACAAATCCACAAACCTATGAAATGTTCCAACGTATATGCCCTAACCTAAGATATTGATCAAGACAGATATATTCTAATTAATCCTACCTACGGCACGCATTTTGCATATTGAAACCATTTCGAGGTAACTAATATGTCAAAGTTACTGACGCCTCAAGAAATTAATTAATAAATATGTTTTTTTTTTTTGTTAAATTTAATGGTGATACAATGTACAACAAATAATCTAGTACAAAAAATAATAGCATCCGTCATTTATTGAACGCTCTACATAATTTAAAAACTGCTTTACCATCATTTTTCTAATAAAAGTGAAGTTGTCATCAATATTTACACATTTGTGTGTGACATTTACTAAATGAAAATTGTAATTGTATTATTAAATGTTTATTATTAAAATTTAACGATTGCGTTGCAATTTTATAATAAAATTAATTTAAAATCATTAAAGTAAAATGTAAATTTTACAATAATTAACACATAATAGACATATTTTCATTAACATTCTATAATTAACATTAAAATTGCAAAGGAAAAAAAAAAAAAAGATGAATACTCCACGCACACGATCGAGAAGATTTTTTATAATATTAGGTGTTTTAATACTGGCACTAGGATTTATTGCAATATTTCATGATTCTCAGCAGCAATTAGATAAATTACGGCATAGAGAATTACGTTGTGAACAGGAGGAAGAAAATTTAAAAGTTCAAATGCAAGGTAAAGTGTGACATTCTTCTATTTTAAAGTTAATTAATTGTAATTATAATATTCGTGTCAATTTCTTATGATGCACAACATTTATATGATATGTCAGCAGATATGGTGAAGATAGAATTACGAAACTATGGACATTAATATTTTCTACTTGTGGTATATCATATGTTCTCCTTTCTAAAGAAACGCACCCAATAATAGGTTTTTGTACTTCTAGCAGTTTACAACAAAATTGAATAATGGAACAAAGATAGATTTTATAATTGTACTCGCTGTGATCTGAGTTCCTTGATATTATACTATTTTAATATAAATAATTGTACATAATTGTTTAATATATAGTAATATTTTTATTAACTATAGTATTCTTCTTCTTTGTCTAATAGAACTTCAATCAGAAATTACCATTCACTATAAAGTAAAAATTTCTTAGTCAAAAGTTCATTGGAATAAAATAAAATCTTTCATACTCTCATGCAAATCATTTAGTAAATTCGAGTATACATTCAATAACGGTATTGTATATTGTAAATAAATAGCAATAGATTGCTATATTTATCTTCAGAAGATTTCAAACAAAATCATTGTAATTTCTGGTGGCAACAATAATATAAGACTAATACATGACTCATTAGATTATGTCTCTTTTTTATTTATTATTATGCAAACTTTCAGTTATTGCAACACACTAAACTATATTCAATAATATTTCAATTTATCTTCTTATTATAATACATCAGTGATGGAGAAATCTTTGAAATCTGAACGATATGTATTTCAACAATCTAAAAACGAATTGGAACGTAAAACTAAAGACGATAAAGATCAAGCTGATAAACTAATAATGGAAGTAAATTTGAAATTTAGTTCATTGCAACAACATTATAAGTTATTAAAAAGTCAACACAGTGATTTGGAAGAAGAATGTGTAAAGGCAAAGGAACATCAATTGGAAGATATTAGTGGATTACAGAGTAAATTAAAATCATTGAAAAATCAAATAATACAAATTACAAATGAAAGAAATAATGAAGTTGAACATTTAAAAGTAAGTAAAAATAGTCTATTTTTTATTATTTGTAGAGAATAAATTTATATAATGAGAAAAAATGGGGTAGGATTTATTATTCAAAAAAAATAAAAAAAAAAATAAGTATATTAATATTGTATAATATAATTAAATTACTATTAATTATATTTATAATTTCTCAGACAAAGTATAAAAACCTAGAAACTGAAAAGGAAAATTTAGAAAAAAAATTGCAAGCAGACGATGATAAGACTACAATTACAAAATTACAAATGGAAAATTTAAAATTAATAAATCAATTAGATGAATTACAGCATTGTACAAAACCACAATCTTCACCAGCAGTGAGAGCAGAAGCAGCAGTAGTATTAGGGTCGGTCGATCAACAATCACAACAAATGGAAGTACCCAATAATGTTTTGAAACCACCAACACCATTGGAGGTAGAAAAAAATTTTAATGCTCAAATATCAATTAATGCAAATTTATATAAAATTCCAATGAAAATTATTAACAATACTAACCGCATGTCCGATCCTATTATTTCTAATAATAAAAAAAATGGTAATATTATTAATTCTGTGGAAAATTTTCAGATTATACCAAAACAATTAGTGGACAGTGATAATATGTATAGTAATAATAATAATAATAATAATAATAATAATAATAAACAGGTTTTAGCTGAACCACCATTATTAAACGATTATAAAAATAAAAAAAGTTCAACAGCAAGTTCAATAGGTAATCGTAAAACATCTGAGGATAGTATAAAATTTGAAGTTCCAAATGTACCAGTACCAAATGCAACAAATTTGAAAATATTAAGTTCTACAACTGCTAAAAATAATAACTTAAAAAATCCTATTTCTGATCACATAATTGATACAAATAATAATAATAATAATCAAATGTTATCACTTCAAATACCAAATGTTGCAGCTGCCCCACCACCATATTCTGATTTAGATGAACAACATCATTACCAACAATTACAACCAAAAAAAATTGCCGGTCAAAGTGAAAATGCACTTATTGATAATCGTTATTCAAATATAATAAATGAATTAACAATAACAAAAGATACAAATGATGATATTAATAAAATCAAATCACGGCATCCAGTTCCAAATGGCGTTGTTCCAGTACAAGAGAACTTAAAAGAATTTCTAATAAAAAATGTAGATATTCCAAATGATAAAACAAATATTAGATATTCAAATAGTGTCGATGGTATGTCAATTAGGAAAAATAAAGATACATTAAATAATGGAATAGATGGTGAAGATAATATAGTAGGTGTTGGTGAAGTTGACGATGTTAATGGTGATAATTTAATTGATGGTAAAAGAGATGATATTGATGGTATTGTTATTAGCGATGGTGGTGGTGGTGGTGTTGTTGGTGATGGTGATGATACAATTGTAAAACTATTGAAAGGTATTAATAATTTTCAAAATCAAAACGATATTGATAACGGTGCCGTAGAAGTAAATGATAATGATTTTGTTGTTGATGATCGAAATCATAAATATCATTTACAAGATAATAAATTTAATAGTGTGAATAATAATAATAATAATAATAATATTAATAATAATAATGCTGCAGAAGATACAAATGTATATGATAGTAATAATAATTTAGTGAAACTAAATGGTGATTTAGAACAGCAACATAAAGATGATAAATATTCGAAAAATAGACTTTTAAATGAAATCGATGAAGATCAGGGTAAAGTAGCCGCTTATCCAGATGATGTACGTATAGAAGAACAACCAGAAGAAGGTGATGGTAAGTTATATAAGGATAATAATTTGGTTTATTTTTTCGTTTATTTTCGAGTTTTCTTTCAAATCAAACTTATCTCTGCTATTTTCTGTTAATCACAGTAATACAATAATAAGTGTTCGATTGTTTCATATTCATAAACAATACGACATATATGTTTTTTCTAAGATATTTCTATTTCATCGCGAGATCAACGAGATTATCCTGTATACCATATGGGTGTATGGGGTGGCATTAGAACATTACTTTACCATTTCAAATATACATTTAACATCAGATGTGAACTCAAAATACCTACATATAATTGAAATTATTTGAAGTGATACAAACTCTATATTATTGGGATTGAGCGAGATTTGATGGAAGAAAAATGGAGAAAGGACTATATCCTTTGCTGAAACCCTTTCGTTTTCCGGAATGAAGTCAGTTTGTTGCTAATTGTCTCTGCAAAACGTAGTTTTGTCGACTAGAAGCCGAAATCACATCGAATAATTATAGCAAGATTCAAGAGTAGTGTTAAATATGTAACAATAGTTCATATTTACTCACCCACAAAACAAGCATCGTTTGATGATAAGAATGTTTATAGTCCACTTTCACACTGCCTTGTTGAGATTAACAGAACGGATATTATAATATGAATGGTTGACTCGAACAACATAGGCTGGGATTCTGTTTAGTAGGTGATATGAACAATAATGGAGAACATTTTGCGGAAATGTGCAGTAATTATAACATTGTAGAGGTTTATTTGTGCATAAAAGAATACACAAAGTGAGTTGGATTTTACCGGACGGGCGTAGTAATCAAATATACTATTTAAATATAAGTAAAAAGATGAAGATATTCTCTGTTAAACGTTCGTATTCTATTGGGGTGCGGATATTTTTAGTGACCATTACGTGATTATTCTACAGATGAAGGTAAAGTCATATGTCAGTTTAGCAGACTGCCTCTGAAACTATAAGTTAATTCCGCTCAAAGTACTATGAATTTAGTCTCGGATAACGGATTGGATTTACACAACGACGACTTGGCACGAACACGGACAAGACGAAAATGGAAAAAGAATATATTACGATTTGCTTTATGGAATTTAACATCGATCATTAAGAAAGACCAATAAATGTTGGATGGGAATATAAGATTGATTTTTGTGCTTTATCTGAAACGAGAAAGAAAGGAAAAGGCACAAATAGATACAATGATTATGTTCTCATTTATACTGGCAAGGATAAGGACCAACGGGCTTGTACGAGTATTGGTGTACTTCATAATATAAAATGCCGAAGTTATAGATTACTTACAGTATCTTTCAAATTCGGTAATAATTTGATGTATATAACCTGTGCTTATGTGGCGGATGTAAATAAACCACGGGCAAAAACCGAGTCATTTTATGATAATTTGGAGCAGGAGATAGATAGCTTCTCATCGACAAAATAATTATAATGGGTGATATGAATGCTAGGGTAGGAAATTCGGTATTGAATCGCGTTACAAAGATTTAACAAAGAAACATTAAACTGAAAATGGGGAGGCACTGATAGATTTTTATGCTATCATTGAACTTCGAATTAATAATACAGTTTTTTCACATAAAGATCAGCATTAATACACTTGGCAAACACCACAGATCAACAGTTCACTATTGGCTACATTATAACAAACAGAAGTTTTCATCCCTCACACATTTTGGATGTCGAAGCCCTTTCTTCTGGTAATGCAGGACAATATGCTTATTCTCTGTAAGATCAGAATAATTGCAAAATTACTAAAACTTATGGATCCAGAATATATCCAAAATTCATCAGTGTCTGTTGGGTTACACTTTTCTAAAATTTATTTACAAACATAGAGTTCAATATAACAATTTTTATGTCAACCAACATCTGATTGAACAAGCAATTATAACTCAAATGTGGAGGAGACAACCTTATTTCTGACATTGTTAAATTGTTCAATAAATTACTTGAACGTAAAGAGATACCTACAGATTGGAGAACTAGTGTAACAATACCTAAATTTAAGAAAGGCAGTAATACTGATCCCAGAAACTATCGTCAGTTTATTAAGTGCTGTTCATAAACTCTTAACTAAAATGATTTTGGATGAAATCACCAACAATATAGTACGCCAATTTTCATGAGCTTCGCCAATCATGCAAAAGCTTTCGACCGCACTAAGAGATAGAATCAGAAGTGATGATATCCGAAAGTGCTGTTCAGAAACTCTTCACTAAAATTATTGGCGATGAAATCACCAACAATACAACACACCAATTTTCATGAATTTCGCCGATCTTGCAAAAGCTTTCAACCGCACTAAGGGATAGAATCAGTGAAAGAATATATTACGATTTGCTTTATGGAATTTAACATCGATCATTAAGAAAGACCAATAAATGTTGGATGGGAATATAAGATTGATTTTTGTGCTTTATCTGAAACGAGAAAGAAAGGAAAAGGCACAAATAGATACAATGATTATGTTCTCATTTATACTGGCAAGGATAAGGACCAACGGGCTTGTACGAGTATTGGTGTACTTCATAATATAAAATGCCGAAGTTATAGATTACTTACAGTATCTTTCAAATTCGGTAATAATTTGATGTATATAACCTGTGCTTATGTGGCGGATGTAAATAAACCACGGGCAAAAACCGAGTCATTTTATGATAATTTGGAGCAGGAGATAGATAGCTTCTCATCGACAAAATAATTATAATGGGTGATATGAATGCTAGGGTAGGAAATTCGGTATTGAATCGCGTTACAAAGATTTAACAAAGAAACATTAAACTGAAAATGGGGAGGCACTGATAGATTTTTATGCTATCATTGAACTTCGAATTAATAATACAGTTTTTTCACATAAAGATCAGCATTAATACACTTGGCAAACACCACAGATCAACAGTTCACTATTGGCTACATTATAACAAACAGAAGTTTTCATCCCTCACACATTTTGGATGTCGAAGCCCTTTCTTCTGGTAATGCAGGACAATATGCTTATTCTCTGTAAGATCAGAATAATTGCAAAATTACTAAAACTTATGGATCCAGAATATATCCAAAATTCATCAGTGTCTGTTGGGTTACACTTTTCTAAAATTTATTTACAAACATAGAGTTCAATATAACAATTTTTATGTCAACCAACATCTGATTGAACAAGCAATTATAACTCAAATGTGGAGGAGACAACCTTATTTCTGACATTGTTAAATTGTTCAATAAATTACTTGAACGTAAAGAGATACCTACAGATTGGAGAACTAGTGTAACAATACCTAAATTTAAGAAAGGCAGTAATACTGATCCCAGAAACTATCGTCAGTTTATTAAGTGCTGTTCATAAACTCTTAACTAAAATGATTTTGGATGAAATCACCAACAATATAGTACGCCAATTTTCATGAGCTTCGCCAATCATGCAAAAGCTTTCGACCGCACTAAGAGATAGAATCAGAAGTGATGATATCCGAAAGTGCTGTTCAGAAACTCTTCACTAAAATTATTGGCGATGAAATCACCAACAATACAACACACCAATTTTCATGAATTTCGCCGATCTTGCAAAAGCTTTCAACCGCACTAAGGGATAGAATCAGTGATGATATATGAAATCAATGGCAAATTCAATACATAGTATGGTGGATAAGAATTTGAAGGCGTAATTGTATAGACAATGTTAAAAGAATGCCAGATAATAGAATCACAAATATTGCAATGAAACAATACACAGGTGGTACACGGCCTATAGGAAGACCTCCGAAGAGGTGACGAGAAAGTTAGACATCCACATGTCAAAACTAAATTGTTAGAAAAACACTGTACGATGACCTAACGAAAGAAGAAGAAGAATACTTACCGTCTGTCTGATAAACTAACCGGACAGTGCTTTAGAACTGAACGTCCAATTTAATGTACGACCTATTGCTGATCTCAAATGAGATTCAGCAAATCGAAAGATGAGTAAAACCGGGTACAGATTTTGCTCTAAGTCTCTGGTGAAATGAAATTCACAATAAAACACAAAAAGAGCGTTAAGTCAGAAGGTGTAATTTTTGAGTATGTGCGGGAACTGGCGTGCTGTTAACTTGCTGAACACGATAAACAGGTTTATTGCTTTTATATTGCACGACAGAATTAGTTTAGTTTTGCAACCGGGTATACGAAGGGAATAGGGAGGTTTTATGACAGGCAGGTCTTGCACAGACCATATGAATACAGTACGGATCATTGTTGAGCAATCGGTTGAATGGCAAATGCAATTGTATATGTTATTTGTCGACGTCAAACAGTGGTAATATTTTTTATATATATGCAGGCGTGGAATAGGGATGTACAACTGCACCACTATTGTTCCTGGTCGTCTTCGACTATGTGTTATGGATCAATCAAAGTAGTTAGATGGGGTATATCAGGTCGACTTGAAGATCTCGACTTCGTTGACGACATTTGTGAGTTGAAACATTAGAATGAAATTAGAATGACTTGTGAAATACAGCTCACAAGTCGGTATACAGATCAATGTTTTAAGACGAAACTAAAGGAGATTAGTACGTCGAGGAGATGTGCACTTGCAGTAAACGGCTAAGAAATAGAGGAAGTCGAGAGAGGACTTCCAGTATTTGGGAAGAATCTAAAATTGTGCATTTTCAAAACTTAGTGTTTATCGGTAATATTATTTGATTGCGAAAATTGGAAGGTGACAAATAACATCGTATCAGAAATTCAATAGGTGTCTAAAAAATTTCTATTCAAATAGAATACCAAACGAAAATTTGTGAAGACTGGCAGATGTGGAGACGGCGATGAACAGAATTGTCGATCGAAGAAAGTAAAATTGATTCGTTAATACACTAATGCGACCGCTCGATAATATTGCAAAATATACGCACTTGATTATGGAATCTGCAGGCTAGTAGAAGATCCCAAATTCAACGTCATTAAGTAGTTAAGTACCAGTGAAAGGGGATGGCGTGAAGTGAAATTAGTGGTCAGACATCGTGAACATTAGCGGTTATTCGTTGACGCCCTATGTTCCCGCGTACAATAAAGTTCGAGACGATGATGATGGTATGTTAGATTCTACACAACTATTATTAATTTAGTTGAGTTTAAAATTCAACCTACCGGATAAATAACTAAGTGCTTTATTGTTTATTCATTGTTAATGACTGTGAGTGATATTATACAATGAATCCAATACTGATTCAAACACTACTTAATTTAAATTACTCTTGTTATTATATTATATCTGATCTCATTTATTGCATAATTAATTAATTTATTCCTATTTCTTATCTTATTTTACAGATGATGAATATGTTCAACATAATATGGCACACGATCCAGTTGTTAGAAATTAAACAAATTTTTACAAAAAGAAATACTCAATAATTTTGATATTTACATTATTTTTTTTTTAACTTCATTTAATTAATTAATTAATTAATTAATACATTAAATGATGTTATGTTTTACCATTGCAAAAAAAAAGAATTTGCTAGTAATTCAATTATCAAGCAAATTGTTTCGCAATATTTCTTTCGTTTTTAATTTTGAAAAAAAAAACATTAAAATTAATTATTAAAAATATTGTGAATATTTTGAAATTTGTTATAAAACTTTTTTTTATATTGTCATTCATACTTTTTCTTATTAATTTTATATTAAAATGTAAGTAAAATTTATTTTTAAGAAATGACTTTAATGAAATGATTTGAATTTTTGAATTGAATGAACAATTAAATGTTCTATGAATGAAAAAATTAATCATTTTATATTTTTTAATAAATTAAAAACAAATGCAAAAGCTAATGTTGAATAATGACATTAACAGTTACATAATAAGGAAAATTGTAATTAGATATTGTTGTCTTTAAGGATAATCATAACAGATTTTTAATGATCTCACAATTCAATGTAAATTATTGTATTTTGACTAATTTTAATTGCTAATAATTAGCAACAACTCTGAATGTATGATTGTTCTATACATGTATCTTATTATCACACATTTAACAAATTTTATTTAAGGAAATTGTCGTCCCTTTGCATAGATTCATATTCAAATGATAGGCAGTTATTTCTCCATATACATTGGCCAATACTTATTAACTACATAAGTAATTAGAAACAAGAAACCAATGCTTATTTTTCTTCTTATTCTTTCGTTAGGTCATAGACCAGTGTTTTTCTAACAATTTAGTTTTGAGATGCGGATGTCTAACTTACTCGTCATCTCTTCGGTGACCTTCCTATAGACCGTGTTGCACCTAGGTGTTATTTCATTGCAATTTTTGCGATTCTATTATCTGACATTCTTTCAACATGGGCTCTCCAATAATGCCCTCTGGTTCTTGTCCATCTTACTATGTATAGAATTTGACATTCATTTCGGATATCATCACTTTTGATTCTATCTCTGAGTGAATAACCGGTGATAGTACATAAAATCTTCATTTCTGTTGTCCTCGTTCGTTATTTAGTTATCGACGTATCACTGCGGGTTTCCTCTGCATATGTTAAAATAGGTCTTACCCATGTTTTATAAATTCGTACTTTGTTGTCATGATATCAACAAGTTTAAGCTTTCAGCATCTTATTTAAATGCAAATTGTCCTCATTTTCTGTAATGAGAACAGCATTGTCCCCATAACAAATGATTGTGATTAGTTGATTTCCCACTCTATAACCAATTCTAGCAGATTTTATTTTCATTATGATTTTGTTCATAACCATATTGAACAATATGTTGGTCTCAAACTATCACCCTGACGTATTTATGTTGATATTGGTATTTCATTTGTGAGCACATGAAAATTGATGTGTTGTATTCAATGGATTTTTCTGAAGCTATTTTGTTTATCCCAAATCTCAGTTTTGACGTGATTTCATCGCCAATAATTTTAGTAAAGAGTTGCTGAACTTAATAAATTGATACCACAATGTTTCTCGAATCAGTTTTACTGCCCTTCTTAAATATTGGTATTGTTACACTAGTTCTCCATTCTGTAGGTATCTCTT
>JANSTX010013976.1:0-17739 GCA_027564355.1 Penthetria funebris
TACAATTATGCATTTGCATATATACCTATCTCAGCGTCTACATTGGTTTTTTACGTCAGAGATATTAAACTGTGACGTATTACGTGACCTACTATTTTCTAGCAAAGAAGGGTGTAGTAAATAAAAAGAAAATACATTTTCACATTTTCCTTATACGGAAATTTACCCAAAATTATTCGCAAATAAATTACACAAGTACAAGTACGTTAACATATATTATATTTGCATTGATTACATTTTTCATATAAGTGTCCAAAGAATAAATACGAGTAAATTATAAGCTAATCCCTTAGCATATATTGATATCATATAATTAACTGTGATTACAAATTAATCTCCATATATGATCATCATCATATTGACCTTAACACTGGATCCGATAAAAATTTTGAATCTATTATAATTATCTGGTTTTATATTTAAATAGTTTAGTTTAGTGCAGATTGGGAATGTTGTATATAGGCATATGTTATTGAGTTTCCAGTGACACCGCGAGTATAGAAGTTAAAATCAGTTGAATAACTTAGGTGCAAGTATCCTGACTTCATGCGTTATCGAAACTCTAACATCATAATAATTTATTCAACTATACATTTGATACACAAAATACAATCAAAATTACAAAACCACACTGAACAACGGTTGCTAATTATCTGTCCATTTCAAAATAATAACACATACATGTTATACGTTATAATAATACGTTGTGGTCTCAAATAAACTGAAAATGGATAGTAACACAATAACAGGCTATTTATTTATTCTTTATGCATATCTTATAATTGTCTAATACATGTTTTCCAAATATCACCTATTGGTAAAAATTCTGGTCAATTGGCGGATTATTATATTCATCATAATAGATTTTGGAAGAAATATTACAATCTAATAATAGTATATATGTCATCTTGGAAATGCATTAGGTAGGCTTTAAATATCCTATCATTACCTATAACTGGGTTTCGCATTTATTTACTTTTAACAATTATTTGTAAATAATTTCATTTTGATTCAACACTATATGAGTATTGAGAGCAACATTAAAAAAGAATAGCTACACGTGTGGAACTCTAAGTGAGTTTACTACAAACACTAATAAAAAAAAGGTTCTTATAAAGTAATGGCGATGTCATATTAGTTGTTACATCATAAGAACGTTTTTGATTGTCAATCTTTTCATGAAAGTTTTAAAAATCACAATCTGTTGCTGGAATATTGGTGATATCGAGACTATTCTTGCAAAATTTCCTGTATTATATATGGAAATGGAGAAATTTGTACCTGAAGAACATAACATAAATAACATTTGAAAATTGTTGTATAAGAGAATCATACTTAGGTGCTATATCAATCAAACTGCATATTTATAAATTGCTATACATATATTATAATGATCATTCATTAAGTAGAATTTTTCTTTATATTTTCCATAAACTCCATCGCAATTACACTTTTACGTATACCATAATTCCGTAGTGTTGAAGGTATAGTAATTCAAATCAAATTTGGAAAGGTGTTCTACAATTTAGTGATATTTCAATCCTAATGTATATAACTTCGTAAATTAAATTTCGAATATTATACAAAAAAAAAAGTTATCCAATAGTTACACCTAGAATTTTAACCATGTAAATTTAGTGTATAGATTTGCCAGTAAGGACATAATGAAGATATTTATCATTAGTAATTGTTTATTAATTCTTTAATGCAAATTGTATGCACATAAGTGTATGTGAACAAAAAAAAAAGTTATTAGAAATAGAGCAACTAAAAAGTTTAATTACTAAACCTTAAAATTGTGTTTGTAATAAATATTCAATGTTCATAGGTCTCCATCCTATCAACTTGCTCATAAGAAGAAAAAATCTACAGACAGTAAAGAAGCACCACTTGCTGATCCCGAACCAACATCAGACATTTCTAATCAAAATATACCACCGAATGGCATTGGATTAAATTCAGATATATCAGATGTAACTAGACCACCTTCAAAATTTTTACAAAATATACAATCCGAAACAACATTAGGTAAGAAATTCTTATAATATACTCGTATAATAAATAAACGATCAAAAAAATATTGAGAATTCAATTTATTATTAATTTTATTAGATTCAGCTTCAAGTAGTCCATTAGCATTAAATCCACCATGTGACATACCTAATATTATTGAACAAATTCAACTACCCCAAGCACTTCAAATTCTATACGGTAAACCTACAACATCAAGACGAATTGATCAAGATAGAAAAATTGTCTTATACGTTTTGGCCGCTGATAATTGTCATAGTAGTGAAATATCAGCATTATATACGGTATATAAAAGTTTGAAAAGAAAATGTGAATCAAGGGGTTTTGAACTTCATATTTCCGATACACATAATATACAAAATGATAATGATAATGATAGTTTATTAAACATAGAAAATTGGTGTTCAAATGGACCATTAGAAGCACAAGGTGGCCATCATTTAGCTGCCCTATCATTAGTCGAAATTTATAGTAATTTTTTGTATTTAAAACATTTTAAGGACATTACATTATTCGTACATTATTATTTCTTCTAGGACATTCAAATAGTTCATATATTATACCAGTTTTATTTTTGGGAACATCACTAGGTATACCATTATTACCGTTGACAATCGAAAGTCAAGATTTTATTGCAGCTATAAATGCATCAGACGAAATAAATCAAAAACCTTTATTAAAAAAATGGTTTATTTTAGATAATAAGGCACAACCACCATGTTATAAATTGAAAACATGTGATATTAATGTAAGTTTATGAAATTGTAAACATAATTTTTATAGATTTCAGTAAAATATTTAGTCACTTTCCATATTTATATGCGGAAATGGAACCCATAATTAATTCGAATATATCTAATGTGTTTACAGGACGTCAATTCATTTATAACGTGAATTATTAAGTAGAATGTATCTGCCCAATAGCTATACTTAATAGGTATACTTAATTCAATAAATAGAGAAATAAACGTCACTTGTTTAGTCAAGATCAAACGTTAGAAAGTAATATATAAAACAGAAATAACCATATTCTTAAAAAACGTCTTCATATGAAACAATTCAAATAATGTGAATATTAATTTTGTAGTTTAGATATTTTAGTAACCAATACAGAAAAACTGTACATACATTTTAAAACTATTTTGTTAACTGATATCAGTCCTAAACTCAATAGATTATTTAATAAATGTTGTTTATAGAATATTAAACATTAAATTCTTATAAGTAAAAATATGACCTATAAGCATTTCTGTTTTCAGATTAATGAAGAAACAAATACTGAAATCAATAATTTGCTAACCATTTTAGTGGATTTATTTTCAAAAGAATTAAAAGACTCATATTTAACGACAGTTGTTGAACAAGAAATTAATAATACTGTGCTTATTAGTCAGGAATTATCAAAACGATGTATATGGATTCAAACAGGCAATTTACCAACAAAATTAGCTGAAACATCATCAACACTTGAAATTGAATTAAATCGTAGATTAAACAATGTACATTTAGAATTAAAGGTAAGTACAAGCAAGTATTATTGTATTACTATAAATAAAAACAAGAATTATATAGAAACTAATACTAATAATAATTTACAAAAGCCGTGCTGATCCATACTCTCTCTTTAAAAATAGTCAAATATATGATTACAATATTTTGAATATCATTTCTAATCGTCAGTATGATCCATATTTTCCCTAAAATGATTATACTAGAATTTGTTATCGTTTTTAATATCTAAAGATCTGTGTCAACTTGTCCATAATTTATATAAAATTAACTATACTTGTTCGATTATACATCTGCTCAACTATCTACTTTACTGCAGTAATATATTTTTCAAGTAGTTGTCAACTAGTTGAACAAGACATATACCCTCTTTTTAGTCTCGATCACACATAAAATGCATTCGAATTAACGGTTTTTATCATGGTGAGGTAAGTTACCAGCTAATTAATATTATATTAGTATTTTGTTTTGAAACTAATTTAGGATAACGGGTTGTAAATATCATAAAACTATTATCACCTCGGAACGGGTATACCTGAAACTTTTCCAATAACCCTCATAACAATAATAATTTATATAATGTAACAATTAATATAATAATATTTGTTAAACAATCTAATTACAGAATCAATTGCCAGAAAAAAATCTTATTCGTGTTCATCCTACAATTCAAGTTCAAAATGATCAATTGGCAACTATGTTAGATACTTTACTTGGAAATTCCATTAATAATATCATTGATGAACACATAACAAAATATCAAATACCATATTGTACATATGGATTAGATCGAAGATTATTGGAGGAAATTGAAATTGTTAATCAATATTCAAAAGCATTGAGCCAAAATTGTGCAAATTTTGATATTATGGATGCAATTAAAAGGTACTGATCTTATATATATATATATATATATATCATAAATCAAGTCATAAATCCTATTGATTATGTATCCATTGAATTTAATTTTCAGTTATGTTACGAAATTCTCATCAGCACCATTAATAGTTTATGGAAAATTAGGAAGCGGAAAAAGTGTTTTATCCGCCAAAGTAGCTCAATTTATACATATGTGGATTCCAAATTCGACTTTTATTCTAAGGTAATTTTCAAATAATTACGAGTATAACATTACAATCATCAAATCACGATGCGAGATCAAAACAATTATAAGATTAAAGTCAACAAACATCGTTCAACTGTGCATATCCAAATTTAATAGAATGTTAAACTATAATCCTCATAGGATTAATAAAATATGTCTACAAATTATCTAAATAAATTGAACAAGACTAAAATTAATCGGTATCATTCGAAATAATTAGATATGCAAAATGCAATAATAAATGTAATCTTTAATACTAGTCACATATACTTGAACTAACCTTGTATGAAATGATGGTTTTGTTGAATTTTCATATTTCATAATTCATTCTATGGACAAAGTTGAAGATTTGTTCACAATCTACCGTCCAGTATATATATTATGAACAGCTTCTGCAAAAACAAAAACATAATATTAACGATAAATACATTAAAATAAGTAAATAATATGAATATCACAAAATGCTTGTGTTAATAATAATGCCAAACTCTTGTAAATGCGTTATCTTGTGTGTTAAGTATGCACGAGTTTCCTCAAATTCATCTACTTTGGCAATAATGTATTGACATATTTATTTATCAAATAATAATAATAATGATACTGAAAAGAAGCCGGTTCATAGCAACTCCATTCGTTGTATACACCTTCAACAAATGAAGTTTTTATTAGCCCATATTTGTCAATGTTTGTAAATTTATAATAATTCTAAAATTCTAAATGTTGTTCAAAATGTTAAATATGAATTTTTATGAAATAAATGTAATATATTTCTAGGTATACAAATCTTACACCTTTATCATCTGATATTGTCTCAGTTTTTGGATCTATAGCTGAACAATTATACTATTTAACCTTTAACAAAACATGTGCTGGACCTCATGTGAGTATATTTTCAACTTTTACAAATTAAACAGTATGAATATCCATACAATTAATCTAACGTCAGAAATCACTGAAAATGATAAAAACAATGGAATAGTTGCAGTTGTTCATATGAATCATTTTTTATAAAGTTAGCGAATGTTCAACAACTCTGAATAAAAATTATTAAAGACCTAACCAGTCCAAATGTCGCTTGAACATCTTAACTACTATCATACATTTGTTTGCCAATTCTTTTTACAGTATTAATCTGAGAAATCGCTTAAGATCAATTCATATCTAGTTCTTGAATTATTTCCGTCAGTCGGTATCTTTGTGGCATACATACATTGACTCCAATAGAATAAAAAATAGAATTGTGATAATTATGGATTTAAATCTTGCAATAGGAATTATGAACAAATTTAATATTATTTTGTGTAGATAATTTATACGTATAAAATTTAAACTGCACACAAGTTGATATATATTTTTATTGAATTTCTGTTATTACCATGTAGAAGTAGACATGACTTGTGTTTGGTTACTCTATCCATAACCATTAATAATTACTAACTGCGGTGACTGGAATGGCGCCGACTATCATCGAGTTTATTCAACCAATCTTTACCTCCACGCGATGTCACCGGTAACTCTATATATGTCAGTAATGGCGTGTGATCGTGGTCAAAAAGATGGTGTTAATGTCGTGCTTGTCGAACAAACATCCAATTTCATCAACCTAGATAGACTAGCAGTACGTATAATGACAACAAATGAACTCGGATTGGATGAAAACACAAGACGACTTTTAAAGTACGAAAACGAACTTACGATTTGAAACCAGAATCGAAGACATACAAATTCGATATTCTTGGGTTGAGAGAAATTCGACGGATGAAAAATGACGAAATAACTATATATCTAAAGTATCTAGACATACCTAATACATTTATTACATATTTCAGGTTATTGAATACTATTCAAAAATTATTAAAGAATGTATACAAACAAACAAAAGTCAAATTGTGATATTAATTGACTCAATTGATGGAGTGGAAATATTAATGAATCTCGATTGGATACCAATTGCATTACCAGAAAATATTAAAATAATTTTTACAGTCACAACTGATGCCACAAAAATAGAAGAATTTAAAACTGACGAATTAATTTTATTATATTTAAAGGATAAAATTGATAATAATAATTTTATGCATTTAAATCAATTTTCTGATAATCAATGGAAAGATGTTTTATCATATGGTGGCGGAGACTTTTATGCCGCCAATGGAGCATTACAATTGCCTGAACTTTGGAAAACATCAACTGAGAAAAATCCACTACAAGCAAAAGTAATTACATATTTAAAAAAAAAAAATAAATTAAAAAGAATTTAAAAAAATAATTTTTTTTTTAAATTTTAATTTCCAGATTTTATGGTGGTTGGCATGGCTCGGCGAATTTAATTTAACCAAAATTTCATTAACAAATATCTGTGATAAAGTTTTTGAAATTTTAGAATCCAAATTAAATTCTAATGTGATAAAATATATTATTTCATTAATAGTATCGGCTAGACACGGACTATTAGAAACTGAAATTATAGAATTAATAACTGCATCTAATTTAATTAAAGGTACCAATAATATTACATCATCATACACGTATTATATTGCTCAATATGTTAATTTATTTAATCTAATTTGAAGAATCGACTGATGTATCAAGAATTTGGATACAGTTTTGCTGGTTTATGGGACCAATGCTTATACACTCAAATAATATTAGATTAATGGATGGTAAATTGAAGGCAATTGCAAAAAAGAAATATAATAAAGATGTAATAGAAGCACATAGAATTTTAGAAGAATTTTATAAAAATAAAGAAAATGAAATTCAAGATGATATGAATGGAAATTATGCATGGTAAATTTGTTTTCAATTTCTTAAATTGAGATAGTATTTTCTATGTTATATGAAATTCTATGATCTCTTAACAACTTTGATCTACATAACAAATAGGTTTCTTTTGGCGATTAATCCAACTGATCAACTAACATCTAGACTACTCAATCGATCTTTATCTTCACGTGATAACTCGATTACAATTTATGTCACTTTCTAACGTGTCACTCCAGGTACCAAATATTGAACCAAGAAATTAGGTATAGCTAGAATTTTATTCACCCCTCCACTGAATTCCATACGAAATACTTAATTTATATATTGGATTACATTGGATGTTACTTGAATATTATAAACGATAATTTAACATAGTAGTGCTGCCTTATGTATCCATGTGGTGTAAAGATCGAGATGATGATAAAATATACCAAAGGAAGCATTTAAAATATATATTTCGATTTTGTATCTTTCGAATAAAACTTTTAAAATGTTGACAAGAATTTGTTAATTTATTAGGCATTCACTATCAGGTATCTCGTTTCACTGTTGATCCATTTTAAGATCTATGTCAACTTATCACACGTTATTTATAATTTATAATTTAATCATATCTTTTTACTTATTAGTGATTCATTTGAAAGTATTATTATTATTCTGTACTATAAAATCGTAGAAAATTGTAACATCACTTTAGATCACTGATTCCAAATTTTTCATACGAGTAGTTACCGGAATATTTTCTAATTTTGGTACAATCACAGTTTTGTGCTTTCAGTAGTAAAGTAGCAGTAATTTACTTAGTTTGTTTCATGGTGAATGTAATTGTTAACATTGGAAACGAATCGGACACAGGATTTGTAAAGTATATTTTATTAGCTCCATATTCAATTCGTGATAATTTTTAAATACATTGAATGATTAAGAATAATTATTGTGAAACTGTATATCTATTGGTAACAATTGGAAAATATTAACTATATTTATTTGAATTCACATATAATACCGACACTAAAGCTAATTAAAAGTACTTAAGTACTTAACTTTGTAGTTTAACAGGTGGCACTAAATCTAAAAATTTATTCTTGAAATTGGGCAGTCGAAGGAACTCTGCATATATACACATTCTGAATAGCTTATTCACATCATCATTGACATTCTCATTTATAACTTATATTAATTAATTTTTTTTTTTTTTTAATATTTATAGCTATAATAAACAAAAACTATTAGAGTTGCCTTATCACATATTTCATATGAATAGAAAATCATTCGATATATCACCATATTTAATTGATTTATCATGGATTCATGCAAAAATAAATGCCACAGGATGTGTTCAAATTTTAAATGATATATTGCTATTAAAAAATAATCAATGTGAAAAGAAACACGTAAAATTATTGAGAAAATTTATAGAATCTCAAATTCGACCAATAAATTATAATTCTGAGCAATTATTTAATTTATTACATGGCTTTTTAAAATATGAAATAAAATATGATAAAAGTTTATGTGATGATAAAATTATTCAATCATGGTTTAAAACTATTGAAACAATTTCAATTACATATTTAGAAATATTAAATGGTGATGAAGATTTGAATGCAAATAATATCAGTACTAATTATACTATTATAACGAATTTGGGTGGAAAAGGTTATTTTGTCGCTTCATTAAATACTAATGAAGAAGAAATTTGTGTTTGGGATGTACCAAAGTAATTAATTGTTCTTATATTCACTATGTAAATTATTCAATTTGTTATTTAAATTTATTTAAAATAAAAATTTAGATGCTCAAAAGTAAGAACATTAAAGGGTATTCCACAACCCACGTCATTGTGTCCCATTGGTGATTATGGTGCGGCTGTTCTTTGTCAAAGAGAAATAAAAATATTGGATCTTAATACTGGAGAATTTAAGGTAATTTAAGTTTGAAGTTAGTGCACTTATCTTGCAATATTATCGGTAGGATGCCTCATTGTATGGAGGATTCAGTTCCACTTTCTTCCAATAATAATCGTGTTTATCGGTTACAGAGTCGACAATCTTCATGCAACCTCATTTGATATTATATTTCGCCAAATAATTCTTAATATACATTTAAGGTAACTATTGGCTAAAACTTGGATTTGTCACATGATGGTATTTGTCCCACCACATACCATATGGTTCGTTATTCACATTTGTCATAACCTAATCTCTGACGAGTAGGAATAAGAATGAAAAAAAATGTATCTCCCTCCTTTAACATGTGAATGTACAAACCATCAAACCGTACCACGATATAAGATTCTGTATTGTGACTTAAAGATCACAGATATTGTAAATTAATGTGGCTGGTATTCCATAGCTTTGAAATAATTATTATATCACAATCAAGACTGTCAAACGATTATTTAAAGACGACGAAAAGCATACATAATGCCATAAAAATCGATTATTCTACTATGATTCTTATAATGTGCACATCAATTCTAAGCTACTTTATAATTAGCATATCTTAATCGTGAAAAGAAAAATGCTACAAGAATACATGGTATTTTGTATAATTGAAGAAATATTTCAGTAAAGGAAATATTGCCAAAATGTATTTAAAACATATATAAGACCTCTGCAAATTAACACATTTGAGCCAGTGTAGCTGCAACTTTTTCGATTTATACGTTATGAACGAGTTGATTTCTAATTGGCTCATTAGACATAAATTGTGTTTGCTATTAGCTACCACTTATGCAATTGCACAAATATCGACGAGTTATTTGCTGGCCAATTTAATTAATAAATATAATTTTTTTTATAGGTCACTCTTAAAGGTGTAATGAATCAGAAAATGCCCTATTATGGTCTTCATGATTCTCAACATTTAGTGTGTTTATCAAGAAATCGAATGTACGTTAATTTAATGAATATACAATCAGGTGATTGTATTACAACATTTAAAGCTGGTGAAGATCGATTTCTAAATTCTTTATTAATTTCAGGAGATGGACGGTATAAATAATATTGTTTTTCCTTTTTTTTTTTCGTTCAAATGCAAAATTTCCAATTATATTATTTGATTTTTTTTTCAATTGCCAGTATTTTAGTTTGTGGCGATGAAACACAAAAACCATTTCCATTACTTGTTTGGCATTTATCACAACGGAAATTATTATATGATCTTCGTATACCACATCATGATTTTATAACATCATTAAGTGCCATTACACATGAGGGTTCCTATGTTTGTGTCATTGCAAAAGAATTAAATGAACCGACACCAAATTTTATTGTTGTTTATGATCTACAAAGTGGTACACTTTTTAAAAAATGGAAACCATCATGTAACACAGTTTCATTGGCCATATCACAGACAAATGCATGCGTTATAGCTGGTTTAGAAGATGCAAAAATATTAATATGGGATTTAATTACTGGAAATTGTAAATACACATTTGTTGGTCATAATGCACCAGTAACCCTATTGAAATTAGATCCATTAGGAAGAATTTTAATGTCTACAGATAAAGATGGTAGAGATTCATCGATAAGATTATGGGAATTAGATACAGGTAATAATATAAAAATATTTGGTAATACCAAATTTTATTGATTTTTTTTTTTTGTTTTTTTAAATTAATTTCTTGTTATATAGGAAAATCATTAGCAGTACATACACCGTCTGCAAAGGTAATTACATGTGAAATTTTACCAAATGGTAAATACATTGTTTTGGCATTAAAAAATCATAAAAATATAATAACATTGGAATTGAAAAATTCAAGTGTTGAAAATAATAGCGAATTATTACACACATGTTATGGTGATAAAGAAAATGAAGGAAAATCATTTTTATTATAAAAAAACAACAATACGAGTATAATAATTTTAATTAAATATGAATATTAAAATATGTGACCAAATTATTAATAAAACTTATGAAGAGGAGAGATATTAGAAAGTTTAAAATTTACATAATTTAAGGACACACAAAAAATAAAAATAAAACACAATTCAAGATTTTAAAATTAATATTATCATAGATGAAAAACTAGTAGATTTTCCGAACTAGTAATTACTTAAATATAAATTAAATTTTTGGTAGGATAGATAATTTTCGAAAAAGGAACAAAAATTTGTTAAATTTAATTAAAAGTACGGGTTTCCTTATAATATTACTTAAAGTATGATTGTTCAATATGAATGTATTTTATTTCCATTTAAATTAGCATTTTATTTCTATATAAATTATAAATTATTTATACTGATTAAAAAAATTATTGCTTATGGAATAAAATATCGATATGAAAAGGATATAATAACCATAAAACTATGTGTGTTTTCAAATTGTTGCACATATTAAAAATTCGAACAACGAACAATTTAACATAACATATATACACGAATAGCATAGTATACTAGCTTATGCTCTGAATAATACAAAAGGAGATCCGTTATTCTAATATAACATTGTATAGACCTCTTGTATGCTAATAGTCTAGCTGTATTTGTCATATATCGAATTAATTATCGACCATTCATATCCATATGGCATTTCCGATTCGATGGGCTATCTCCAACCAAGCATATATCCTCCTTTAAAATTAGCTTTTAACTCATAAGTTTTTAGTTGCACGTTTGGATTTAAAAATAACAGTCTATACCGTATTCTGAATAGCATTATGACTTCCTATAGACAATTTGAAACAAAATTCTAGAACTATAACATACTGAAATTAATTGAAGAGCTATTTATTTTTCAAATTACTCACTCGCAACAGAGTTTTTAATTGTATATACTGTGGTTATACGGAAGGTTGTTGCGTTCTGGATCCTCTTAAAAGATAATACTATAGTCGAAATTTATGCGAACCAAAACTGTATCGGAATTTAATGGGGTCGATAAAAAAAAGGGACAAAAAAAAAAACAACGTCAATAACGTGTATAGTTGTTTTAGATAGAATATTCGATATCAGGACAATTGATTGGTCACAATATCTTCTATTTTTAAAATTATTACCACATCTTGAAGTTTTAACATTTTATCTTCAAGATCTTCAATTATATGAATAATTAGATATTGACATAAGCGTTTGTAAAACTTCATTTTTGTTGTTAATTGCACTCAAATTAACTCTGTAAATCAAAACATGGTTTTAGATTTTATCCAACAAGTAAACCTGATATTCATTTCTAGATAGCAACCCTAAGCATACCTGGTAAAATATCATCTACATATGATGCACAAACAATCGTGATCAGTATAATCTAATCAAAATTTTAATTAATTAATTTAAAATTCGATTTAGTTAGCTGTGCTAGATTCAATAGTCATAAAAATTATATTATAATACATCAACTATACAATAAATAAATATTAATTGTAATGTAGGTCTTACTAACCCACACTATTTTACCAACAAATCATGCAATAATTTAAATAAATATTCATAAAATCATATATTAATTATTTCCAATTAAAAATAAAATAATAAATGTAAAATGTTAAAAAAGATTACTCATCTGGTATGAGATAAAGGCTGGTCCTTTTATTGTTTATTAAATATAAAATTAACTATTAAAAATTTTCGATCTAAATATTTTTGTGCCATTGTATGTAATTTTTTTGATTTATAAATGTGTGTAAAAAAATAATAATAAAATAAAAGTTAAGGGTGTTTTTTTTTATTGTTCTTATCGGTGTAACAAAACACTGGTTCCCAATTCTCAGTGAAATCAAATCTAAAGATGATACGATGTAAACAATAGTGGCAAGATTTAGCATCGTGTTGCAAACTTGATAATATTTGTCGTATATATTCTAAACATATGTTAAATAGAGATTCAGCTTGGAAATAATTTCGAACAAGATAAGAAGAATCAGCTTTTGTCTCAACGTTTTGAGGTAAAATTCCATGAACGCAACATATGGAAAAAAAAAATAAATTAAAACTCATGCATAAGAGGAGTCCATAACATGCGGTACACAGATTCAAATTGTCAAAATACCAATAATGCCCATAATACCAAGCCATATGTTCATTTCATGTAGGTTTGGTGGTATATGTTGTTGAGGACGTTTAATTTTTCGACTCAGTCGGGTAGGTCTGTCGCTGACAAACCTTTTAAGTAATTTTGAATTGCCTTGCCTTTGATGTTTTTAACAGTATATTTTAATTTTTTTTACTGCTTTATTTAATTTTTGTTTATGTAGTGGCGATCTTTTTTTTTGCAGTCTTCTTTTCTTTTATCTCATTTTGATTTTGATTATTTCTGGGCATAATTCTTATTGTACATGATCATTGATCACATATTTTTGGGGAGTTTGCTACCTGTGCTGCACCGGTAATTACATCGTTGAAATTTTTTAATGCATCAGATATTTCGATTGTAGTTTTTAGTAGTTTTTCCAGTGATAAATTTTTGTCTAAGATTTCTCGGTAATTTTGCCAATTACTTTTTCTTGAATATAATTTAGGTTCTGATTACCGGAGCGTGATACAGAAACCAAACAAATCTGGCGTTTTTCGTTGATCAGTAGGTCAGTATGTTGGTTGACCAATTTTCCAGGTGATTTAGTTTACATACTTGCATAACCTTAAAGAGCTGTCTACCTTTTAGTGTTATCGTTTTTGATCCCCAATGTGTATGTTTGGCATTGTAATCAACACCAGTAATAAATCTTTTACTAAGTGTTTTGTAATAACTGATGTATTGTGTATTTGTAATTTTGTGATTTAGGTCAGCAATATAGAGTCGAAATTGTAATTGGCACATTCCAATTCTCAACTACCACACTTGTTGCTTGTATATATACTTTTTTGTATTTATTAACTCCAAAATGCTTAATTTTGGCGAGCTGCCATCAGCCGTTCCGTCTGGGTGGTTTGCGTTGTTGAATTTCTTATAACGGAATAATTTCTTTTGGATTTCTGTTTAATTCTTGTGTATGTTGTGTTAAACCATTGGCTTTCTATAATACTATTTTGAGCAAATCAATCATATTATGTCATTTTACTTACAAATGTGGTTAATAGTCCTATTAGTGGATCTATCTGGTTCATGAGTTCTTTCATCGTGGCCTTCATCTCAGAAATATCAAGTAGTCATTTTGAGTGACACATGCACGATAACATGAAAATAACACAAAACTCAAAATATGTCGGTATTACGAGAAAATAGCAGACCATGGTATTGAATAATAGCTGATACTTTAGTTATGTAGATGTTAGTCGCTTACGTTAGTCGTTACCGAGAGAGTTTTTGACAAAAAAATAAATGATGGTAGTCAACAATAGGCCCAATATGATGTTAGTGGAATATTGTATTAATCCAATTTCGATCAAATCAACTTATTAAATAATTTGATTATAAGGTAAGGTACTCAATTGCAAAACTTTTAAGGTAACGTATATAATCATATCAAAAATGGTAAAAAAAAAACCACCAGTTCAAACATTCGAGAACAGTTCATATGCGATAAAACGATTGTGCGATATTGTCGATTTTTATGAATTTACATTCGAAGAATAGCATTCTCATTTCTGAGGTTCTTCAAACTAGACAGTAGAAGACAGTGACGCCAAAAGCATTATGTCTAAAACTTTCAATATTATATTTTATAAACCTTAGAAAGTTTAAAAACCAAAAAGGTTCATTTTATTCCAAATAGGATTGATGTTTTTGAAGTTTAAGGTACATATATCAAAAGCTGATGGCCAGACCAGATGACTATTAAAAATAAAAACTAGGAATCAAAGATCGGAACAATTATCCGACATGTTATCTTGAAGGTTTAAAAATTAATCTGTTCTATATGTAGCACATCATTCATATATGAATTCAAAATAGTATCTTATGGTTTGACAAAGGAATTATAGAATTTTTATTAGAAAAAAAGGTGCAACAAAATTAATAATAACATCACCAACACATTTTCATGAATCTGTAGAACAAATTTAAATGACCACCAAATGGTGAAAAAGTGTTCTAATAAGAAAATTGGTAAAGAAAATTCTTTTAGCGTATAAATAGATGCCGACACAATAAATTCGTTCAGAATTTCATTCGACAATTTTACCAATTTTTCATTAAGTAAAATTTTATTCGCATTCTAGTCTGGTTGTGTGAAAATTTTCGCTACAAATATTTGCAAAACCATACTGGAAATAACAAGTATTTCCATTTATCAATATGCTTATTGTGTAGTAAAAGTGCTATTGTTTATCGGTGAAATGTTCTTTTAATCAAAAATTAAGTATTTTATTCGGAAAATATCGAAAATAAAAATGAAACGTCTCCTTTGCTGGATACTTCTGGCAGCCATCTTAATTCAAAGGGGTGAGTTTTCGCAATGTTTGATTTAGAAAGTGGGACAAATACTATACATTCAAAATGTGGGGTTTGGGGTTTGTTATTACATGTGCTATTTGTTTACATCACAATTCTTATTAGATAGGTACCTATACAGTTGTATTTATTGTTATGTAATTGAAAATGAAAATACAATTCTCAGCTGATAATAGTATTAGATATATCTATATTTGTGTAACATATGAAAATATATATGGGAAAATGCGTAAATGGAACTGACACCTGTAGGATGGTGTTATTGTAAATTTGTTCGCATAATATAATTTCAGAAAGAAATAATAATTCGTTTGTTATGCATTCAATTCTTAACATTTAAGATAGTAGAAAACGTTCATGTTCTGATGAACTTTTGGAATATTTCTCAAGTATGGAGGAGCCAGTCATCAATATGTTCAGTCATTCTACATATGTTATATGAACATATGAATAGAAATAGTATGTGTTCGAATATAAAATAAGGTGGTGTTATGAAAAATATTGTATCATTCTATCTAGAATATTATAAGATACCGAAATATTATATAACAATTTCCAAACAACACAAATTTAATTAGAAAAATGATAACTTAAATGCAAAATACATACAAAAACAAACTATACCACACTACAACCACACATTCCAAGAATCAATAACTATAAGTTGTAGAGACGTCAAAACAATAGGTTGGCATTTATGTTTGTTGCATTATATTGAAAAAGAAATATGATGGTGGAACGCTAAGGTTAAGCACTACAATAAAAGAAGGATAAATGTTGAAAAATTATACTGTACTATTAAATTTGAAAATCATCATATTCCATTTATTAATCGATTACAAGACAGTTATTCCACTGCCAATTTTCAATATATTCTCGTCACTCAAATTAGCATTTTTAAGTCTGTTTCTCAACTATATTTCACAAGTAATTCCAGTTTCACTTTCATCTCAAAATGATACTATATATAGTTCAGTATTTACGTTAATATCGTATCAAAATTCTTAAAAATTATTTATAAAATCCATCGCATTACACCATAATTATATTAAACAACCCCTTGAAGCCGTAAAACATTCGAATACAGTTAAAATAAGGGCATAACAAACTAAAACAACACATACTACATATACATTTACATTTATTTTAGGTTTTGCCATACCAACTAATACAGAACCAACTGATGAAGATGATGATGATTGGGATGAAGATGAGGAATCATCTGAGGCTGATGATGATAGTCGTATTTATAAAAATCCACGAAATTCTCCATCAACAGAATGTCCACGAGATGAAGAACAAGCAACGCTATTAGGTCAAAAATGTTTGCGTAAATGTTCTTCAGATGAGGATTGCAAGAGTAAGAAAAAAAAATGTCTATGCGATGGTGCTTGTGGTATGTCATGTATAAAACCAGGTATATAAATATATTTTTTACTACAGTATATTATTGTGTGTTTATCAGATTATTAAAAATATACATTATTTTCCTAATACACATCTATTGTTAATGAAGATCGAGAATGTTCAGAATTAGAAAAACCAACCCTTGCAACGATTACATTATCAGGAAGACATTTCGGTGCCAGAGCAACATACACATGTGATCATGGTTTTCATGTTGTTGGATTACAAAGTCGACTTTGTCAAGCTGATGGTCAATGGGCAGGACAAGAACCAGCTTGCAAACAAAATAGTAATAGAGATATTAATTAGTACACCATACATTGAATATAAAGATAAGAATAGAATTATTGTTAATATTTATATTCTTTTTTTTTTTATTTATCTAGTATATTGCTTAACACCACCAACTATTGAACATGCACGTCATTCAGCATTACCAGAACAAGCTACATTTGATTTAGATTCAACAGTTCAATATCATTGTCATACAGGTTACGTAACAGCAGGATTTCCAAGAGCAAAATGTTTGGCTATTGATGGACAAGCTAGCTGGTATGGACCGGATATACAATGTGAACGTATGTTTG
>JANSTX010013987.1:0-17738 GCA_027564355.1 Penthetria funebris
TGATAAATGATTATAATATTATATGTAATTAGCAGTGTGCATTGTATATTTCCAATTAATAAAATACATATACTAAACCGATAACAATAATATATTCAAATAAATTTAGCAAAATTTACATATTATATATTTATATGGTGAGGATTATGGATTGATTTTAACTAAAACTTTAAAAGATCTTTACGTCATTAACTCGCAAAATCGATACATCATTCATAAAGTTTTAACAGAGCATATTATACTATATCGGCAAGGACGAAACATTATAATATGAATATTAAAACAAAACGATTCAATAATTGACAGTACATCCATAAAATATACACAAATAATTTGTTACACTTTATATGCGTTATAGATAAATAATTGTTAAATGATAATAGTTCCAACTTGTAACATTCAGCATTACTTAATTATATGCCATTGACCCCATTGGGTAATAAATTTATATTCAGGATTTATTTCAGTCTCATCCTCTCAATCGCAAACCATTTGAGAAAAGACTATAATATTTGGCAAGGAATTGTCTGATTTGTAGCATTGTTCACACCTACACACCTCTGACATACAGTACGTGACATGTGTCTGCTATACTACTGTGAGCAAAATTCAATCAAATGTAACCAAAAACCGCATTTAACAATCTAAGTATTTTATCTTTTTTAAACCCATAATTGTGCAGTCAGACGATTTGCAGTTCACTCAATCAAGTATGGGCAGAAAATTGTGATGATGTATTGAATTTGTCAACTGAAATTAAAATTAGTTTCACTGAAGTGAATATCAAAAATATATTATCTTGAATATAAACATAACATTTGTGTGGATAGAACAATAAAATGATAAAATTAAAAATGTCGAGAAATAAATAAATAAAAACGGTGCATAATTTTTTAATCAAATATTTTCCCATGATAAACATAACATATTCATCGTCATTATCGTCTTCGTTCACATTACACAGGGATTAACATATATTGTGATCCAATTTTTGATAATACCTTGGCGACAAATCTGATTTGAGCTGGTTTAAATGTTCTTGGGTAACTCTGTTCCTTTACCGCACACTTCAAAGAAATAAAATTTGAATACTATATAGTTTTCATATATTACTTTGGATTTCGTCTGTATTTCTGTAGATAATACATAAATATTTGAAATATTTCGTACTAAATATTATTAATCTACGACTATTGATCACTTCGACAGTAACAGTAATCAGATTTGATTATGACTACTAATTCACCCTCCGTTATAGAAAAATTTTAATATTTTGCATCAGTTATCCCAACAAGTGCTAAAATCAATGACGATAATCAATATCGAATCAAATGCGATTCGATAAAGTGGATGTTGATAAAACTGAATTTTTGTTCGATACCAAATTTATACATTTTAATCATTTGAATTGAAATTCTGTGTTTAGTTTAAGACGCCCGAAAGTTGATATAGAACATAATGTCTGTTTTTTAACGATCTGTTAAATAGATCCGTGATTAATGTTAAACAGTGTATAGTTCAGAAAGGATCAGTTATACAAAGATAATTTTTCAAATGTATTAAATCAAATCGTCATTAGAACATCTAAAGTGTTGATGAAGTATGATCATTCCATAATATTTTGACCGATTGGAAAACAGGACTAATAATTCAGTTGCCGATAAAGGGTAACTTGAGTATCTGTGTGTGAATTAGCCAGAAATATGAATTGCAATATAGAAGACTTTATTGTACATTTGATGTACATATTCAGTTATTAAACAGATATACCTAGAAATATATTATATGAATAAGAGTTTCAAGTTCAACAATCTACGTTGTTATTTTCATTTTTGTTGACATATCATTTTGTATATTCAAATCAATGTGAATTGAATTCCTTTTGTTTTTAACTTCTTGTCGTACTCATAATCGGCATTTAAGAAATCTTCACTGTACATGACTGCGGTATATGCTATATCAGAGTTTCAATTTGAAAATCTAATTTAATAATATCAAGGAGATTCTAAGATTTTTTTTTTTTTTTTACGATGAATTGGGAAAGCTTACTTTATATAAAAAGTACTTAACTACAGTATAGAATTTGATATATACAATAGGCATATACAGACTTCCATAATGTACAACATAAATTATGAGAAAAGGATATACACAATGCTGAATTATAGATGTAAATAATTTTTTTCTTGGATTTCATCTTCTTTTTTTCACAACTTACGATATATTATCCTTTCCCGTATATATAATATAATATGATTAATGATTTATTTAACCAAATTTTTGCTTTTTATTTTACTACATATAAATAAATATAAGTTGTTTTTCTTTTTCTTTTTTTTTTTTCATCCTTATTTTATTTTTCTTTTTGCCCTCAATGTTTGATTGCCATTAGTTTCAAGTAATAAATAAAAGTATTCATAATTCATATATGGTCTTCTTAACACATGGAACTCAAGATTGAAAATTTTGTTCTAAGAAATTATCACGTTCGTATTTTTTGTATATTTTTTTTTTTTATTTTTTTTATTGTTCCGTTTTTCTTGTGCACAGCATGAGGTTGATATATTTTTTATTTGTTGGTCCGCATACCAAAAATATTGTTAATAATATAACGTAAGAGAAATTTCTAAGAAGTTACATACATATGCTTAAGTAACATATTTTAGTGATGTTTTCCAAATTTTCCAACATAAATATTAAATAAATGGAAAAAAATTGTCCTTTATTCAAAGAATGTGTCATTGTTTAACCACTTTAACGTTTTATTAGACGTTTCATTATAACCGTCATAAAGAATTCAAGGTCTATACCATGTTGTCGATTAATTAGAAAAAAGGGACCAAGAATGGTAAAAGTGAAGTAGTAATATTAATCTGTTACTACTCAATACGTGACATGTACAGTAGAGTAATAAAATCATTTATTTATATAAAATCATTTATTTATATAAAATCATTTATTGTTCAATCAATTTCAATATCAATAATTAACATGCCCCCGATTTAGCTTTTCTCTACTCAATAATATAAGCTTTTCAATATTACCACCATCATTAACTTTATTGCTAATGAGAAACATAGTTGAAAATGAAGCTGGGACAGGATGAACTGTTTGTTCTCCTCTATCCAGAAAAATTGCTCATACTGGAGATTGTGTAGATTTAGCAATTTAAAAAAAAAAAATTAAATAAATGTTGAAATATAATACATTAGTGTAATCGATAATTCGATCATTACATTGTTCATCCATAATAGTTTAGACAATTGTGTTGATTATTCCTTTTCATGTAAACTAAATCCCAATGTGACAATAAGTTACCAAAATCATTGATTCTTATTTTAGTTTTCAGATATTCAGTATTGAGATCGAATAGCATGTTATTATTCTGTTCAGAATAGTTGCGAATATAATTTCACCTGAACTTATATTATTTACAATCATTCTTTTGCCAAACTGATTCTAATTACAGATTCTTTAAACAGAGTATTAACTTTAATTATGTAACTATACTGAACGATAACTTAGAACAAATTAATTAGTTTATTATAATTTTTTTATGATTTAACTATTGTATATATGTCACAGACAATTTTGACTTTTTATTCCAGATGTCATCAGATGGAAATGTAACAACATCAATATTAAGTTTTACACCAACAATTGATGATGGAGGCAAATTTTTATCATGTCGTGCCGAACAATCACTAATTCCAGATTCTGGTACGGAAAGTGGATGGAAATTGGATATTTTTCGTGAGTAGAATTTAATTTTTGTCTTTTATTATATAACAGATATTGAATTACGTATAGCTAAAAATGTATGAAATAAATTATTAAATTTTATATTGTTGATGTCGATATATAACATTGAATTTTATTACATGAGTATATATCGACAGAATAATGGTGAACCATATTTTGTTGAAGTTATAAAATCAATTTTCATCAATCTTCGAGTAAACAAAAATGTAAGTAACTTTCAATTCAAGCAATAAACTTTATTAGTGATGCGTAACATTTTATTTATACTCATATATGGGGATACACTTACAGGAATTGAAATATTTTCAATTCAAGAATATGATGTTTTCGGAATAAATTCACATAACAATCAGGATAATTTATATTTTATGACAGTTTTATTTGCTAGATTTCATTCATATTATATTACAATGAATGCGATTGATAAAACCGGAGCTATTTTCATATTATTTGTATAGAGCGCATAAATTTACATCCAAAGTGGTTTTAAATGATACTATATATATTGAAAGCAGAATTAGGAATTAATACCAAAATAAAATTCAAGAACAAATTCATCCTACTGTTAGCATTGCACGAAAAACGTCAATAAATTTTCCAGGATCGATGATAACTTTTGCCTTACGAATAAAAATTCCTTTATTTGTAAATTAAATCGACAATTGATGGTGTTATTAACACATTGAAGTAAGATTCCTCACACAGAAAACTCGTCAAATATTTGACATGATGAATAATATATAGTGGTCGTCATAAATTTCATAAAATCTACAGTTTAGCATTTATATTAATTACTGTTGTGTGGTGACCAATTGAGTGACTTAATAACATCTAATTTACTTAATCCATATTTACCATAAAAGAGAACTGAACGATTAAAATTTATTTTACATTTTCCATATTCATAAATTCCATTTTATAGTATTTATGGGTTGACATTTAATGTTATTTGCATATTAGAAATAACATAATATTAATTGTAGTGCCATCCATGTAGTGTAATTGTTGAAGTGATTGTATGGTTGCGAAAGATAGAATGTGTCAGTGTCACAAATTCAAGTTTTTTTTTTTATAAATATATATGTTATGTGCATTTATAAAATTCTCTGGTCAAATTTAGCAAAAAATAACATTAAGTGGACTTAACTGGAATCCATATATAGACATTTGTCGTCTATAAACAATTTGGCGATCAATAATTGTTAAAAAGTTTAGTACCAGTGATAGAGAATGGAGTAAAGAATGAAAGTTCTGACTAAAGATCATGAACAATGGCGATTGTTCGTTGACGTTCTATAATATTCCCATGTGAATTAAATATCGAGAAGATCATGCTGAAAGTTCACAGTCACAATTTGTTATTTTATAACCATATACGTTTGACTCTATTTAATTTATTACAATTATCTTTATTGGTTTATTAAAACATTACATTTCTTCACCTGATAAAAATAATATGCATCAATAATTTTTAAAAAAAAAAATCCTCAACATGAAACCTCATAAATTAATTTTCATCATTATAACCAACTATGTACGATTACGCGTTACAGTAATTCTCATGATTTTATTATATATTTAAAAGCTATTCAAGTTTTAAAACGTAAAAAACTTTTCATTATAATTTTAATATTATCATTATGAGCAAAAACAGAAAAAAAAAAACAAAGTTGTATCTCATTACAAAAAATATTCAAAAGTTGTCTTTTTTTTTAGTACATTACTTCATTTACAAAATTTTCCGGTGAGATAACTTTGAATAATTTACTATGCGACATAACTTTCTTCCTTGAAAAAGAAAATAGGCTGCCTTTAACAATGAAGATTTTTGAATTATTTAAAAAAAAAAAAAAAATGATATATTTAAGCGACTAAATTTTAGGTGAAAATTCTTCTATTTGCTGATTATATAAAAATGCAAAGAACCTTTCGATAATACTGATAGTATATTGTTGAATAAATCTGAATCGTAACTGTCTACTACTTTCCATATTTTTTAAACATCTCAATATCGGTAATTGAACCTTTTGCAGTTAATATTGGAATAATTATTGGTTCATTAAATCCTCGTATATAATGTATAAATAATTTACATTAAATATATAAGAATGGCATTGTGCAGTACTTATATGTTTATTAATTATTATTTCATGAACCCTTAAAGTTCAATTAAATTTAATTTTATTCTTCTTGTAAATTATGTAGTTTATATTGCTATGGGAACCATGTTTTAATAAAATTTCTGAAAATATTCCATTATTTATAGATACACCAGTTGTATCCTTAGAATTTGGGACTAATTTAAATACAACAACAATACGTGAGGGAGCCGATGTTTACTTTGAATGCAATATAAAATCCAATCCTTGGATATACAAAGTTAGTTGGCGGCATAATGTAAGTACTACGATAATAATAATAATAATAATAATAATAATAATAATCATGGTAGTATAATACTATATATGTAATATATACATTATATACTAGTATACTATTAACAAAAGGGAGTAATAACCAAAACAATATATTTTCATTTAATACTACCTTTATAAATGTTTTAATGTTAACTATAAGACTACATATTATGTTGTTGACAATTTAATATAAATTTAATTCTAGGGTAAAGCATTAGATAATAATGCACCTGAGGGTATAATTGTTGCCAACCAGAGTTTAGTATTACAAAATGTTAGTCGTGCCAGAAGTGGTCTTTATACGTGCGTTGGGAGCAATCGTGAAGGTGATGGTGAAAGTAATCCTGTACAGTTGGATATAAGATGTAATATTTGTTTTAATGTTCTTAAAAGAGAAAAGTTTTTTTTTTTTTTTAATATTTAAGTGATAATGATGTCTGTGTGGATATGAACTTCCTTCGACTGTGTATAGCATTCGATTTTTAAACGTTTTTTAATTTTTTTTTCTTTTTAAAATATAGAAGAGTAGATGATATTTTCATTTCCATTAAATTTTTAACAATTTTTATGTCTTGAATTAATTTAAAATGCCAATTCTTAAATTACGAGACATTCTCATAAAATATGTATTTCCAATTTAAGTACATATATTTTTATGTTAACTCTTTGTTTGAAAGACAGTAATTAATTTCATTACATTTTCTAATTTATATTTTACGGTTAAAGGACCTAAAATTAAAAATAAATTAAAGTTCTTAATTTTTATCCTATTGATAAACATATGTTTCTAATATTTATAGTCAAAATACATTGTTAGAAACTATATGTACGAAATAAACAAATCTCACTAAAACTATCGATGTCGAAATATTCACAAGAAAAAAAAAATCAATAATCGCATCAAGTTCGTTACATAAAATAGTTTGATGATTTTTTCTTAATATTATCCATTAGCTGTGTCCTGTTCAAATTGTCTAATAACTTGCTTAAATCAATATTTCCAATTTTAAAAATCAAAGTCAGTATATTTTAAAAATATATAGCGAACGTTGAATATCGTCCAACAAACAAATTGCCCAAGGTGATAATCGATTTATGATTGTTTCGGTTCACATTTGTGTTGACCATTATTTTCTTTACAATCAACACCCTAGCTGTAAATTAATTGTTTGATGCAACCAAAAACAGAAAAAAAGAAACTATTTGATGAACCTCTGCTCATAAAATAAAGATAACTTATGTGCAACTGAACTGATAATGTTCAAATTTAGAACCAGAAAGTTATAATTGATCCTTTTTTTTATTACCGCTTGGAAAATCATAATTTTAAATGTTTTGGGTTTTACATTTGATATTAAATGTATATTAGAAATGGCAAATTAACATCATAAATGTCATAGAATAATCATGTGATGTTACATTAGTGTATAAAATGCATTTAACAATCAAAATGTTGTGTGTAAAATGTATACAGCAGTGCATTAAATAGTCGATACATAATTGTATGTTCTAGATCTCGTGACACCAGTTCTGGATACAATGCATTTACTCCAGCTATATGCCAGTACATAATATTTCTATTGTTCTCTAGTAAATAACTAAAATATGTACATACCCTTAACAAAAATATTCTATAAAAGCCCATATTTAATTAGTATTCGTATTATACATACTACAGATACTACATATTTCAAACATTATATTAGGGAATCATATTTACATTATATATAGGTTCATTTAAAATGTGTAATATATGTGCAATATATGCATATTATATTATTTACATATGTTTTATATAATTTTCTCTATATATGTATATATATAGTTACACCGATATGCCGATTAGGACAGAAAACCATGTATAGTACTGGTCGTCATGAAACAGCAAAAATTGTTTGTGAACTTGAAGCAAATCCACATGACATAACATTTAATTGGAAATTTAATTCATCAACAACAGAATTTCTAGATATTCCAGCATCTCATATATCAATAGATAGAACAAAATCCACTGCACATTATACACCAATGACTGAACGGGTAATAATTTACTTATTTTCTATAATTTTTATTTTAATTTAAGCACTTTTATTTTTTGTTTATATAATAATTGGGATATCCTAATAAAGATATTCTGAAAAAAAATAAAATGTTTAATGCAATAATACGAAGGAAAAAAAAATATTTGGGGATAGATAAGTAGAAACATAATTTATGTTCCTAAATATAGAAAAATAAACATCAATTAACAGTAGAAGTTTCAATTACATACATACATAGGAACTTAGCTACTTTTCAGTAATAAAAAGGTTAAGAATTTGATCCACAATTTACTATAGAATAGATGTACATATATACATAATAGTGGAAATGAGTAAAAGATTACATAATATTCTAATCGAATACAAAATCACACTAAAAATATGAATTTATCCAGAGATAATCGGAAAAAAATTAGAATCGGTTCTCAGATGCTATACACTACATAATGCATCCAAAATATGAAAATATCTAAGCAACTCGTAACAGGAAACTAGCTGAATCAAGGCTAATATATAAGGGAAAATGCCAGATGTAGTCAATCATCACCATCATCTTTCTTCGCCTGTAAAGAACACATATAGAGCGACACAAAATGATATTAGTTTACATTTCTTTAAATGTCAATCGAAAAATCATATTAGTTTAGAATATACTGTTAAATAATGCCGCAATGTGTTATGTGGCATAAATTTGACATATACTATGATCGTATTTCTGGTGGTATCGAAGCGGATAACGTATTGTTAATCTATAATCGTAAACTATGTTCGTATTCGAAAATGTCACTCTAATATCCGACTCAGTTTACGAAAGCAAACACATGTCGCCAGCGAAGTCATGATCTTCAAGCCGATCTGTTACAGTTAGACCCCATATGATACCATGCGGTTCAGATTTTACCTTGAACATAATCCAGTCCAAGACGAGCAGTCAGCAGTGGTGACAGTATGCATCACTGTTTTACACCCGAATGTGCGTAAACAATATCACCAAGCAAATCATACCACGATCAATACTATCGAATGTCTGATTGAAGTCGCAAATAATGTCTACAATGTTGTCTGTCTGACTGCTCAATAGTAATCCGTAATGTGTTCTTGAGCCAAGCTTTGTTCTAACATTCAAGATATCAAATCGTGTCTGTTTACGTAATCCAAAAGCCGCCATCGTATTCCCATCCTATCCGAGGCCATTTGTTGAAGTTTTTCGTGCAATTAAGTATTTATGTAATGCGAGATGCAAACCCACAGCTGTCTAGGTTGGTGGAGTTGGATGATAATTACTAATTGGGCGCCCAACCGTACACTTTCACCCCCTTTAATTTTAGCCGTGTCTGATTAGATGTTACTATCAAAGTACGTTACCGGTGGCCACCACATGGAGGTATTGCACTTGGCCACGAATTCAATTCAAGTCTGTGTTTGATACTGGTCCAACCATCAAGGATTATTTAAGTCACTGATTTCTATATTGAAAAAGTATAACAATAATGTATGATTACTGTTTGTCGATATTGAACTGACTACTATTCTTTTTAATTTGCAATTACCGAATTTTTCCAGCTTCCTTATATGAAGAAATGATTTGTTAGAAAGAAATTTGCTGCACTTACTAAACTAATTAATAAAAGAAATTTGCTAAAAAAAAAAACTTACTTATCATCAACATAACAAAATTTCATGTCCATTGAATGTTTCGTAAGAAATGTATTTGAACCCAATGGAATTTCAATATTTGACGGATGTGGTAATGGACGACCAATAGCCATCAATTCATATTTATCATCATCATGCATAACAATATGTCCAGACATTTGAATAACCTTAAAGAAAAAAGTTGAACTATTACACACATATTATAGACAGAAAAAAAAAAATTCAAAAACATACTTTATATGAGGCACTCTTGATATTCACATTCCGACCACGGCTTGTTCGTGTACATTTTAATCTTAGCAGAAAATCACGATGAAAAAATGGCTCAGCTTCGGTAATTTTTCCCTTTTTAATATTTTGTGGACAACCACTTCGTACATTTAATGCCTCGCGTAATTCATCATGATCACATTGATGACTATAATCCCAAATTGGTTGACCCATTAAATCAATCTAAAAATTAAAAAAAAAAAAATTATTTTTCAATTATGTCAATTAATTGAAATAAAATCTAATCAAAATAATATTCACCTGATGAATGCCAATATAATCCGTTACGTTTTCAGACACATAAGTTATATCTCCATCAACAGAAAGTACTAAAAGAAAACCATCAATGGCTTGCATTACTGAATTTTCGTCAGAAATGAATTCCAAATCCAACATTTTATGTTCTTCATTTTCACCGGTTTCTGTTTCAATATTTTTTAATTGTGGAACTATATAAATAATTTAAACAAAAAAAAAACATAATCATCAATAATATTCTTTAAAAAAACTTTGGAATCTTATTGTAAGAACATCTCAATATTATTATTATGACTTACATAAACCAATCATGATACGAATTTTCAAAAAGGCAATCGACAAACGCATTATAGAAGCTTTGTCCAGCTGTTCGACATCATCACGACGTAAAGGTAATAAACTCGCGAGTTCGGAAAAAACTTCCGTTTCCTTGGAACGACGACATCTAGCAGCGTCTCGTGATTTTTCCTTCCGTTTTTCATTGTTTCTAAAAATCAAAAAAAAAATTATTAAATTATAATTTCATAACAAACTAACGTCTTTTTTTTTTAAATTAAAGTATTTTTTAATTGGGAGTTGTTACCCTTTAACGTTCATTAAAACAAATACAAACTAACTTTTAACTGCGATCGCCAGTTCTCATTCAACAATACTATGAAAAACTTAAACTTCGAGCTGTTCACTAAAGTAATTAGCTTCATCTGTTTGATAAGTTTCAATTTTGATCAGAAAATCATTCTAAACAATATTTCGTTTAGATATACTTGCCAGGCAGCAAGTTATACTCATTTTAATTGATTTTTTTATAAAAAGTATACTTTAAGAACCAACATCTAATCCTATTTAACCTAAGAACGTTTCAACCATTTGGTTTTGTATTAATTACGTCAGCGAATATTTTTCAGTATATCGATCGTTATCACAAGCTAAACAACTCGCTAAATAAACAATATAAAACATAAATGATGATAACTAAAATTATCTGATCGTCTATAGTTGTAAACATTGAGCAGCGATTGTTTCAGTATTTTGCTAATTGTAAGGTGATCTATTCCACTTACGTCCGTCCTGTGATTTGTGTTCAATCTGTTTGTGTACTCATTTTTATAACGTTTATAACTATGGTATTATTGTGTCGCTTTCAATAATGGTCTAATTTATTCATTACAGTGTAATTTCTTTTTGCTATATAGTCAATATTTGTGTGTGCCGTTCGAGTTTCAAAATATAGAATCAATAATCGCATCAATATTATTAATAGTAATGAAATTGAAGATGGAAAAAAAATAAATAGATTTTTGTCGCCAGTCACATATATGTGAATAATTGTTTATTGATAATAATGAAACCATCTCTATAAATATATCTTAAAACATTAGAAATATTAAATTTAAAATGTTTGCTTTAAAAATATCACCAAAAACTACTACCTTATAAAGTATCCTGTGGATGGATGTAAGACCAAATGTATGAACCTATTCTTTTTTCTTCTTTTTTAAATACACATCTATGATTGTATATATTAACATAAAAGTTTCATTAAACAAATATTTTAAATTTGAGTTTATTTGCAGAAATTATTGATTAAATTGATTTATGGATTTATAGAAAAGAAATAAATAAATGTCATAGATATGTATCCATAGGAGACGTAAACATACGTATATTATGTCGCGAATTTTCAAGTGCATATATTGTCAACTGCATATTATATTGCATATTATATTTTCTTGATAATGCAATAGTATAGCTCCACGTAATCGTTATCTTTATTATTTAATATGTTAAGCAAATCACCCATAACGATAAAATATCCGCCAATTTGTAACTGAATTTAAATAGGTAATTAGTACAAACTAAAACGATATATTTATGCAATATACGTAGTGCAATATGGGATGATTGACCATAACGTCGAGAATTCTCAAATCCATTTATACCAAAAAAAAAATCGAATTTCCAAGGTTGTATGCTGGTAGACAAAGAATACAAAATTTGACACAAAATCACCTATGTAAGACTGCTTTAAGAAAAATTCCATTGAAAAAGTTAGTGATGCTGTGCATGTTGAATTAGTCCTAAAGCTACTTGATTTTAAAAAAAAAACTGCCAAAACTATTCAAGGTGATATTGTATGTATACCGGACAAAAAAATTGAAAAAGATCGAATGCTTAAAAGTGTAAGTATTCAAAACGATAATCTAGTGATTAGGAGAATACTAAATGAAAGAACATAGGAAAACGAAACAAGTTATGTTTTTTCCCACTGACGAATTGTTGAAGTGTACTTAAATGTCAACATGACATTTGTATTTTGTGCGTTATCCAACAAAAATTTAGGTAGCTTCTACTGGGTACACAATAACTAGTAGCACTAAAATCGGCGACAATGATTTTTAAAATCATTCAAATTAACAAATTCTAGGACTGAACAATTAAAAAAAATAACGAAAATAGTAATAATACAGAAATCACATGTTTAAACAATAGTACATGTGAACTTAGAGAATATGGTGGGATTTTCATTCACAATCCTTTGCTGGACAATTTAATTCAATTCAAAAATCCTTTATTATATGATATTTGTACATCATTTTTGAAAGATAACCATTTTAAATTTACAGCGCATCGAACCCAGATGCTTGGTGTACAAATATTAACCTGATAGTTTTTTAGTTTAATGATACGTGCATACTGTGGGTAAGTTGGGGACTAATTGTAGCTAAGACTAAGAAAAAAGGATTATTAAAACCAGTGTAGAATGACTATGGGGGTAATATTGGGGATAAAGGAAAAGATAAAAGGAAGAACTAGCCGAAGCGCGTATCACTCCGATATCGGAGACTCGACTGAAAGATCGATAAATAAGTAGTGACATTGAGAGAGTAATCAACATAGAGTTGAATCACTGATTTGTTGTTGCTCCGTCAATGGCGTCTATGTATATTGAAATAAATTAATTTGAAGGTAGTAACATTTTTTTTGTTTTCTTTTTTTTTTTGATCAGTGAGTGTAGAATTGGCGAGTAGAAGTAGTGTTTTAATGGCATTATGAAGATGGATTTATTATGACTTAATGTTTGTAGATAGGTTGATGATAGATTATTCCAACGTGGAAGAAATGGAAGAAACTGCATTGAAGGTAAGTGGTGATTTAGGCTCACGTTAGCCTCCTGTAATATTGATTATACAGGTACAGGTACGAATTTATAGTGGTGTTCTGGGTACACGTGGACCCGTTGTAAATAGATACAACATTATTAACGGGAGGTTATGCTATTAAAGTAAACTGTTGAGATTGTATTATAATTATAGGTCCTCGTGAATGGAATTAGGATTTTGTTCAATATTGTAAACCAAAGTCGTGTCAGCGTCAGAGCGTTGAGGGTATATAATATAGTTAGGAGGTCAGAATTATTATATAGTAATCCAGCTTCGTTCAAATGAAATATGTTCATTGGGTGTTTTATTCAACGATTGACCGATTCATAAAATTTGGTCAGTCTATTGCATCTTCGGATGATGGGATTTTCTGAGATCCTAATTTTGTATATGAATTTTAAAGCCTGTTTAATCGTAAACAATATTCGTTCAATTCTTTCGATACCGGCAGCTCGATAAATTCGACGATTACTTATATATCTGTATTCACCTCTAGGCCTTCTAGATCCGGTGATTAGTCGAAGAATTTTTCGTTCAAGGATTCTAATTTTTTCCATTTGGTGTGATGATATTGAAGACCAAGAGAAGAATGCGAATGTCATTAGAGATCTTATGAGTTGTTGTAACAAAGTATCTTGATTTCTTTATTAAGTTTACTAGTATGTTTTAAGATCGACCTAATTGAGTGTAACATGCGTAATGTCTTAGTTGTAATGTTGTCGAGATGTAATTTAAATTTCAATGTATTTGTAAATTTAATACCAAGATATGTTATGTTGTAGACATTTTGTAGTCTTTGATTTGTAGGCTCTTATTAATGAAAAGCCATAAGTCTCTAGCTATGGTTGGTATGTAAGGTCGGGTTAGTCGACCGGTGCCTCTAAATACTATTGCTTCGCATTTGTTCAGGTTCAATTTCATTTTCCATAGATTCATCGAGTCAGTTAAAGTTTCTAAGTGTAGGTTCATTGTTGCAGTTGCTATCGATAGGTTATTATGTGAGATGAGTAAAAGTATATCGTCGACGTATTCAATTTTGGTAATAGTATGTAGTATAGGCATATTAGGACCGAGGGAAGAAGACGGTAGGTCAGCAATATAAAAGGCAAAAAGGGTAGTGGCGGATACGGAATCCTGTATCTCGCCAGCTGATATAGTATGAAGATTAGACATGTGGTCACCAATTCGAACTCTAATGGAACTACTCGTTAGAATGTTATAGATCACTTTTACTAAATGATCATTAAAGGCGTAAGTATATTTTTGTTTGAAAATTAATCCTCTGGTTCAAACAGCACCTGCGATTGTTAGTTCACGATTGTAAATTGTTGATGTGATTATATATAGCATGGAAATTATTGCGTGACTGGTGGAGTGAGTCAGGAACAAGTCGTTTGCTTTCAATGAAATCTATTATTTTATTGGTGAAGAATTTTTCATATAATTTGGATTAGGCGGAGAGTAATGAAATAGACCTGTAGTTGGCTATTAGTGTAGGATTTTTACCGTGCCGACAATAATCGATATTAATTTGTCATTTCCTGTACACAAAAAACATCAAATGTCAAATACGATAGCTACTAATTTCTAATGTAAATTGCCAATAAATACGAATTCATTCCTATTTCAATATACAATTTGCAAGATATTACTGTGATATCAATAAAGTATAAGTAGCGATGCGATATCAGTAAGAGACGGGAGTGTTATTGGTATTTCTAATAAAAATATTTGAACACATTCAATCAGAGAATTAAACTAATTTATATAACAATTTGTCCAACCAACTTTAATAAATAATTGGCATATGTTGCAGACACCCCCATCGAATCGTAGTATGATATACTTTGAAATATAATACTATAAAAACATAAGTGACACTTTCAGAAATTCTGAAACAAAATAAAGTATATGCAAGGAAGACATTCGACATTATCAAACTAATTCCAAAAAGTTAAGAAACACTGAGAAAGTGGAAGTTACCATAGCTAAATTTAATAAAGACGGATGATGGTGGTGATTACACAATTAATAGTATTGTACTTTTAATGTATGTTCATTCATTTTGATTTCATATGATACACAGAGTTGGAGATCTTTGAAGATGATGTCTTTATTCATTAAAATAAAATAAGTAATTCCTATGAAAAATGTTCAAACCAATCTTTTTTAACGTAATTTCTATTAAAACCATTCGAAAAAATCACGGAAGGCAAAGCTAATAAAATGTCTGGCCATATTAGTAACAATAAATTCGCTTACCAAAATAACTTTTAATGAGTTATAGTTCCTGACATAAAAAGAGGAATGCATCTTCTGCATGTCTCGACATAGTGGATGCATTTGATAATAAATTTCTTAGATCAATCGAAATGGTATAATACTTTAGGTCAATCGATAGGGTATTAATCAAACCTGAAAACTAACCTATTAGTTATTAAATAGATTATAGGAATATCAAAAAAACTAGGATGGTGACATAAAACACATTTACAATGACTAAATGTCGAGTATGATAATGTCAGATAATGCCCATAGGGGAAGAAAGCGAGCTTCAACTGTGTAGTCAATCGGAGACTGTGACTGTCATTTTAAACAAAACGAAGATTGTTCAATTGTTTCTTTTATTAGGAAAATACCCATATTGATGATGTCAATACAAAGATTAATTTTGTCAAAAAGGCATGAAAAGGAGTTGTTGGTAAGTATAGAAACTAAAAACGGACATTATGAAATTGAAGTACGAGATAATGGATAGACATGTTATACCATAGTAGTATGGTATGGTATATAAAGCACTGATAACAAAGAACAAAAAACTGATGAAATCACAGACTCGCCTATCTTTTTATAAAGTGAGCCAACATATCTACAGAAAAAACTTCAATAGAAAATAACACTTAATATTAATCCATTACATTAAGTGAGTAAAGAGTGAAGCAATTGAGAATGTCCTTAGACTAGTTAATAAAAACAGAAATAATAGTCGAAATGTCAAATGTCACTTAAGTTTTAAATGTATGACAAAATCAACCTACACTAGCTATAAACATTATATAATGTTATCGATAGAGCAGTAGGTTTTGTAACCCGTTTAAGATGTACAAAAATAGACAGAAAGGTGATGATAATATAAAAGAAACATAGGGGGCTAATCTGGTGCACATAGATTAGTATTTGCCAAAAAAAAAAGAAATTATTGTGATACTGAAAAAATATGCAACAATATTTCCGACCACAGTATTAAAGATGGTAAAATGTGCTATCAAAAAAAAAAACACAAATTGGGCGTTTAAAAAAAAAGATTAACAATATTCTCAGTCAATGACACTTGATTCATATATGCCTTTAGATTCAAAGAACTATAGAATGCCATTATCTGCTAGTTCAACTATATAGTTGACAAGATATGAGTCTTTTTAATATGGCAACATGTTACGAGAGTTGTACCGTCTAATACAGAAATGTGATCTACATGACTATAGGTGATTGTGATCAAGTAAAAATAATTGGCATATCGTTGTTCTTCAATCCTACATCTTACTCTTATATTCATTTCATTCAACAACAGTTAATGATTTTTTTATTATAAAATTTTGTAAAAAAAAAAACACTTATACTCCCACACATTCATTCAATTATAATATCAGTTAGGTATGTGAAATTTCAAGTCTGTATGTATGATATAAACAATTTTAATCTAAAAAATAAAAAAAGGAGCAAAAACTTTGTATGGGAGATACTAATAGGAGTACTCCAATTCTTCTCATCTTCGAACTTAGCCTCACAAATCAGATAAAAGTGACACCTGCAAATTTTCATAGCGATATCTCGACGCATTCTCAAGTTATCGTGCGCACAGACGGACGGACGGACGAACATGCTTAAATCAACTTTTTGTTCAATTATAAGCACTTCTGTGTAATTTTTTTTTTTTCTGAGATGTTTATTTCTTGGCGTAACATGAACGGAATCAATTACAATAATCATCACGTACAGGAAGGATATCCTTTAATTCGTCAGTATTATATTCATTCGATCATCAGTGATTACAATGTTTGAAATGATGGATAAATCATCTCAATATGCACACTGTATAATAAGTGCATCATTATACATAATAGTCTAATTATACTATAAATATGGCTATTATTCGTACTTTTAACTAATTC
>JANSTX010013998.1:7295-35674 GCA_027564355.1 Penthetria funebris
ATTTGTTGAAATTTAATCAAAAGAATTGTATAACATTTTGGAATTCATTACGATGCAGGAGTTTGTCATGAAATTGTTGATGTATAGAAGATTTGCCATTAATAAATTAAAATGAAACATTAGCTTCTATAAATGCATAATGAAATTCAATAGCCAAGAGATTGCAGAGTAATAAATTGCAATGGCAATAGAGGTGTTCATTTATTAAAATGCATAAATCAATTTAAATAATATGTGAACAAGCAAACATCATAAATAATAAGTCTGTTTAAAGAACTTGAACGTGTCCTGTGTTAGAATCATATAAACAGCACAATTTTTACCAATGGTAGTTAATGTTGATGCTATTAGGATTAGACTTCTGGTAACATACATGTAATATGGGTACAGTAACTCTGTTTTACAGATGACATAAGAGCGATTGATCTGCTGAGATCACTAATATTATTATAAACATTAGGATATTTGCTCTAAACACACAACATGTTTACATGTTACAGTTACGATTTGTTGGTTTTACATTGCACAATAAAATTTCGTTGCAATTTCGTATCTCGTATATATTATCTGTGGTAGCATCTGTCTAAAGATGTGTTACCTGAATTATATGGGCTGCAAAAATTCAAGACAAATATTTACAAATTGCTTCGCACACATCCTAAAAGATAATTTTAGTATACTCGTGTGATAAAAGAACATGTGACATAAGGAAGAAGATTAATACTGCTTATTGAGATTTGCAAAACAATGAATAATATGCATCGACTTGGCTTTTCGCATATGATAGACCATTAAGTTTGAATTCTCGACATCGAAACATATTTGCAAATGCATTCGAGGAGAACTGGTGGAATTGATGTGTTGATGTCGTCAATTATGATATGGAATTATGACTAGAGTACTTTCACAAGCCGACACAAGGTCAATAGTGATACGGTATATGATTAGTCAGTCTGCCGTGGAGGTCTGACCTAATTCATCCTGTATGGATAATTATCAATTGCGTACGTTAATTTACTATGTTAACGTACCGAGTAAAGGTTAATAAGATGATGAGATAAATGAATATAAGCAAAAATCTACAATCGTGGTACTATTACTATTGTAAATGGTACGATATGGAAAAATCTGCCAAGTTATTGAATATCGATGAGATGTATGCGATCACCGTCAAATATAAAGAATAAAGTAAAGTGATTAATAGCAAGGATTAGGCAATAGATTTTTTTTAGTAGTAATGTGACAGCGCTAACCAATTAAATTTGTTAATATGCAGTAAAAATGGAAAAGTAAACAAGCAGTACATAGATTTTACCACCATATATTCATGCATTTATCTATCACCGTAAAACCAGATATATGAGAGTTAAATTATGGATAACTACCAGCTGCTTCACTGTACTTTTTCTTTTTACTACATTTATTCAAAAATTCAGCAATATTTAATTTATTTAACATTTTTAAACAGGTACATAACAATCATAAACTATCTAAGAATATATTTAATAATTAACAATTAATTAATTTGGCAAAATGACAAATGTCCTTATAAAAACGGATGTGATTTCTTCGCTTTGTGTGAAAAACTTTTAGCCCAAATTTCGCCATGAGCATCATCCTCCTCCTCAATGAAATGATGCTTTACAGGAACATGTTGTTTTATTGGCACAGGTATATGCACTGTTTTAATTATGGTTTTTGTGTGGAAATGTGTATGATGTTTATCTGGAATGTGAATGCGAACCCTGTGGAAGAAATTCATAAATGTATATAAATGAACAGGTCTTCATTATTATATAATTTGTTACGAAAGTGAGATTATTGACACTACACTTTCTTCTTTCTTTCAAATTACATATTTAAATGGACACTTATTTAAATATGTAGTTTTTTTGATTGAAATAAAAAATTATTGTGTTGTGTTAAGCAAATGTAATAATCACTTATTTAATTTTATGACTATATAAATGTACGTGTAATTCATAGCTACTTTATGGACAGTTGAATGCGTTTACGTTTATTCACGGAAATAATAATATTTTAGTCATAAATTAATAAAACAATTATTATTATTATTTCCGAAAAAAAAAAATTAATATATACCTAATAATATTATACATAATGTAAATAGTTGTTTATTTCAGAGTGGTATATACTTCAGTAAAGCCATCATCCATGTTTTGTTCTTCTTACTGTTATTTCGAAACAAAAAAACATACATTTACGATCGTCGATAGCCACCGTCAAAATACGTTGAAGATAGTAAAAAAAACGTCTAATAACATCTTTGATTATAAGAGATTTCTTTAAAAATTTGAGCTTTGGTTCGGTGTATAAACAGCCAGAAACATACTCGTTCATATAAAGTAACATAAACAGATCTGAAATAATCTACGCTATTGACATGCTAACTGCGACAGTTATTCATTTTCTAATTGATCAGTTTCCATTGTAAAAAATTATACATTTGATCAAATACTAAAAAGTTTATTCTTTGTTTGGTAAATTCAGATCAATACTCCACTGACGACGACTCGAAATGGAAATTGGGTAGAAGTGAAGATTTAAATAGAGAAATAAATAATAATAGTCTACCAATAATACAAAATATGTTTTTCCACAGTATCATGACGATATTAAAATTTGACCGACTACACAAATGTACATCTGAAATTTAACTAAATCTTCGTATGTAGGGATATGTAAGCTTCACTGAAAAGACAACTTATTGGTTTAATGTTCATTAGAAAATCAGGAGAATGCAACATGTCAAAGAACTCAAATTACGAAGGTGTGACGTCAATTGTATGAAGGCGAAACTATCTTTTAATATTTTATTATTCCAGAATTGCTCAAAATTACTGCATTTCATTACTTAAGCAAACACATTCTTATTCATTTTTTTGTGCTTCACTATGGAAACCGACTTCAAGAATTTGTAGGGCACTATAATTTCGGCTAATAGTGTAAGTAGAACCTCTTATCTATTCAAGTCTTCATTTACCTATTTTTTCATACCTTATGTTGTCTTATTTGATATTGTCTTTTAAGCGACGCTTTATAAACAAATTCATTTAATGTGAAAGAATGTCTATAAAAATCAAAAAACATTTCATATCTCTAAAATTTATTTAAAAATACCACTGTGCAAAATTATTTACTGATATTACTCACTTTTCATGGTGTGTATTATGTCCTGGTGCTGGATTACTACTAACTATATTTACGATCACTATTAACGCTACAAACGCTACTGAGAATATCTGAAAAACAAAAATATCAAAAAAATTTAAATATCTGTAATTAAAGAGTGTGGTTTGAAATTAATCTATTGATGGTACACTTAATCAAATTACAACTCACAAAAAATCGGTCTTGTTTTGTTAAAAATTAACATAAAATCTAGATGACCGCTTTTTAAGATTATTAAAGTTTCTACATGAACACCGAAGAAGAATTATTGGGTCTGAAAATTAATATTTCAAAGATGGAACTAATAAGTGGAAGGTCGAAGTCATGGACTAGTACGGTTATCTGGAACTATATAATAGATTTTCATTTACTTCAATAGATTAAAGTGAGTAAATACTTTTCATAACCGCCAATATGGTGTACGATTATATATCGGTATTTTCTTAAATAATTACTTAATTACCAAAAGAAGAATTTTTTATTTAAGGGTAAGTAAGAATATTCACATATAAATCTTGTCTCACTTAAAAGACCTTATTGATTTATTTCTTCCATGGCTGTGATTGTAATTGATTATCTGTCAGGAAATGCATGACTACATTTGATATAATCCTTCATTTTCGATTTGATCCATTGAAATATTTTGGTCTGGCAGTTTAAATTGCAAACAATTTGAGAGTTTAATTTTCCACATAAAGTTTAAATAAATTATCGATAAAAATTCAAAGCTTCTCTTAAATCTACTTTAATATTCACAACATAAAGTAATATTTCTCAATTTTTTTTTAATACACCATTATGATATTAATTAATCAATATAATAATAATAATAATATAATTAATAAGTAATATCTAAATTTAACTTGAATGCAGTTAATGAGACAAAGTCAATCAAATTTTGGGGATGTTTTTTTAAAAAAAAACAAAAATTTTATCACTTACAATTTTATAAGACATTTTATTATAATTTATTTAAATCACTGTTTTTATGTAATGTAAATGCAATACAATGCTGAAAAGCAATAATAATAATAATAACGAACTTGTTGTTTTCACTTCAAAAATAAATGATGCTGTGCCGTCAGATATTCATTTGGCGCAATTTATATATGAAAACAACTTTTATTAGATAAATTTCTTTGAAATAACTCTTTTTCCCTGCTTCGACGAGTAGTGGAATTAAATAATAACTTCGATATAATAACATGCATGCATATATGCACTGTAATTAAGAAATTATTTTAAATAATAAGAAAAAAAAGCAATATTAAAAATAAATACTCGCACTCATCCTCAACTCGATACATTTTCCATTAATTACTATATAATACGGCAATAAAGATGGTAATCTAATAGCAAATAAACTTAAATTCAAGTACAGAGGGTAATAATGAATGGAGTGACCGATTATCATCGAGATTACTCAATCCATCTGATCGAAAGTCTAAAAGATGGTAATAATGTCGTGTTTGTCGACGATTTGAATAAACATCTCAACAACAAACTAGATATCTGTGGATTTATAGGCACTTCTCTGCTGAATAATTCAAATGCGGGTGATTATAATTAATCCAATGTTTCCGAGTTGGAAAATTTCAATTATCGTTACCCTATGTGCCCCAATTTTTTCTTCATTTAGTGTCAAATTAATAATGTTTATAGAAATTCAAGTAAGGGATATAGTAAATTAATTTTTTCTCCTGTGCCTCATTTCAAATGTTTTCTTACATAATTATCATAGTTACAATTGTGGGTATACATAAAAAATGAAATATAAACATATAGTATCAGGCAACCAGAATAGCTAGAATCTATATACACAAATTTGAATATACCACTTATTTTGCCTCAGGGTATAGAAAGTTAATTTTTTGGCCATAAGCTAAATTTCTGAATAATTGAATAGTTTTCGAAATTTATTACCTTCAGACCACATAATGAGATTTATTTAAGGATAGAGGTTAGATGATATATTATTTTGGTTGAGGGTTGTATGTTACGAACTTCCTTACAATTTACCGTTGGAATGTTTGTAAAAGTTTTGTAGATTGTCAGTTGTTTCTCGTCGGGGTACAGAACATGTTTTTTTTTACCCTGAAGCAGAATAATTGCAAAAATGTGTAGTATATTACCTTGATGTCACATAAAAGATATGTGTGGATAGGTGTCTGTGATTATTAAAAATTAGACAGGAATATTTTTTTTAAAAAGATAGTATCAAGCGAACAGGAACTTTAGAAGGTACTATAAAATTCATAATTATCACTTACTTGTTTTGCTTTAGGGTGCACAAAATAATTCTTCATTTTTATCCTGATATCCTGATACAGAATAAGTACCTCGTTGATTGGTTTTCGTAGTCTATAAATGGGGGAATCATTTCGAAGCAGCTCAAAATACGTATTTTATACTAAACGAGTTCCGCTAATAGGGTACGTAAATTCTGTGATCAATTGGGTGTCACTAATTTTATGCAGTTGCCATTTTATAATAAATAAAAAAAAACTGCATAAATAATGAAAGACATTTAAAAGAGATTTAGACCTTGTACAACAAACAAAGTCAATATTACAGATTTAAATTGATTTATATAATATATGATATGCATATTTTCAATAAATATTATGTTAAGAAACAGTGAAAGTAATTTCTTTGTCTAGCGGAAAATTGTTCATAATACAGGTTTGGAAATTCTTAAATAATAAACTGAAATTTCACTATACTTTACAAGTACCATGATGATTATCAATTTTATTATTAATTTATTATATTGAATAAATTAAGGCAATACTGATTCTAACAGGCATGTCTGAATAACTGTTAGAATACTTCGAGTTGGTTTGAGAACTTTTGGTCATCGTCAACATCTTACCTTTACACCACATGGACAGATAAGTTGACACTATATGATGTTCAGATTTTATATTTGCCGTCATGTATAAATTTTCAATTAATCTTTGCGATGAAATAGATAAAGATATGGAAGATATTTTGACAATTGATGGTGATGCTTAAACAGATGTACAGGTCTGCATACATAGGCTCAACAAATGCTGTATAGAGTCTGGCAGTCGCCACAAATTTCAAACACTCTTAAGTTGAGAATCTTTACAACTAATTGTTTATTGTTACATTGTATCAATATAATTTAATTATAAGAGAAATTTACAGTCTATTGGGCATTCTACCAATATGTCCAAATATACATCAGATTTTCATTAGAATTATACATTTTTTGCAATATAAAATAATGCACACGTTTTAAGTAAACAATTATTTAACAATAATTGCACTAATTATAGTTTAATAATTACATATTGTTTTAGCAAATTAACATGAAATTTTATAGGAATTAATAAGTTCTGTACTTCCCATTTGTTAATACACGATTTTTTTCTTCTTTTTTAATAACACAATAATTCATAATTGCAATTGTTATATAAACATTACGATCGTCTTCACAATTTGACGAATAAATTAATAAATACGCGTTTATGGTAGATATTCTTAAGTAAAATGCGTAATTTTAAATAAAGTAGTTAATGTTTTTACAATAGTCATTAATATCTCATTAAATCTTAATATTAGCAGATGAAATGTAACTTTCTCTGTATTTAATTAGATCTTCAATTAAGATGAAAATGAAAGAGAATGAGGAACGAATACAATAACACCATAAATTGATTGAAGATAAAATAATTACTTATTGAAAATCAATAAAATTCATGCAATTCATGCTATTTTAATTTCATTTTACTTGCAAACAATCCTCTTGAGTAATTACATAATTCTTATTACCAAAATCTACAATCAATTATTGTCATCCAATATTTAATGATGATATGAAGTAGTAAAACTGAAAATAAAGCACAAAAAATTGTTTTTTTTAGAATGATATTTTTATCTGTCTATGTCATGGTGCTCACTATTAAGGGGCTGATTACTTGATCTACTCTCATAATTCATGATGTGGCGTCTTTATCGGGCGACGCTAATTGAGTGGTGAGAATCTACTCTGACCAAGTCTCTTCAAAAATTCCAAAAATAAAGTCTACTACATATTTGTTCGCATTTAATAGTATGAGAATTACCACATTACCGGGACTATACTGTGGTGAACGATTAAACCTTAAAAATTATTGGGAACCAATTAGAATCAAGTTTTAACTTAGAAATTAATGAAATTTCCTGTAGTTAAATTAAATGACAGTAACAGCAAGAATCCAAGTGGTGCGCTATAGACTTATCTACGATTTTTGTGCAAAATTTAATAATAATACACGGTTTAATGCATTTTAAAAATATATTTTAATTTGTTCTATACTTTCAAATCTTATATGCACAAATTTTATTTAAAAAAACATACCAGTATCTAGTCGTATTACACAATACTTGACGCTTCCATTTTAAATTGCAAAGCAACTAACGTATACGTAATTATCATACAAATTATCTAGAAAATATAAGTATATTAGCATAATGCCCAATTTAAACATAACACTAAAAAGCTCTAGAATTGTTTACCTGAAAAAGAATACTTGCATTTATGTTAAATACATTTGATGCCGTTATTAATGGTGGACTATTAGCAATTTGCTTAAGAAATAATTCCAATTGTCTAACCTCTGATATTTCATAATTAGTTGTCCTACATTTATAGATAATTTCCATAATTCGATCACCCATTCGATACAGGACATCAGCTTGAAATATAACGTATAAAAGGAAATACAAATTAAGGAATAATTTCATGGTGGTCGAAAAAAATTGTGTTCTCCAATTTTGTAATATTATTAATTGTATTAATAAATACAATTCCAAAACAATAATGATCATCATTGATAGAAATACAATTAATAAATGTGGATCAGTTGCATCGCCTAATTTATATATTGATTTTGTTATTAATCCATAAGATTCTCGTAATTTAAAAATCATATCTGATAGTTGCATTTGCTGTACCTCATTACCATCATTTATTATATCAAATACTTTAGCCGTATAATTAGTTGATAGCGTACATAGTATTGGTGGTCTATTCCCATTATAAACATCGTCTTTTTCAAATGGTCCCTTGTTTTTGAGTATTTGATCACTCGGATCATTATCATTTAAAAGTTGTTCCAAATTATGGTGTATATTTTTATAAATTAATTGAAATAATTTTGTAAATAATAGAAATTCCAATGTGGTGATCATAAAAATTGCACTACTAACACAGGATGCAAATTCAAAGAAAATTGTTGTCCAATAAAATGTGTATCCTTTGAATGACAAATGTGATGCCATAAATACGAAACCCATTTGTAGAATCATCATTAGTATGATAAAAATTGAATTTTTGATACTAAGAACTCTTAAGTTTTGTTCATCTTTTTCTGTTATTATACGTTTATCATTTCGAGAGATTGGATCAAAACGAAATATTGTTTGACATAGTGCATTTAGGGCTCTTTTACGTACAGATGTTTGTACTAAGCGAATAATTATTATTATAATTGACGTTATAATATTAAGTATTTCAATTATTGTTATTGTCATTTTTATTGGATCAATAGTTATAACATCCGCTTCATTATCATCTTCCATATCAGCATGATGTAAGGTTTTCAATTTTACAATTGTCACAAATAATAATATTGTAAGATTTACAATAACCATTATTAATGAATACCATCGAAATAAAAATATGACTGGTTTTTTATTAGTTGCACAATGGCCAGTTAAAGATGTTAATCCAACAAAGATACCAATAATTCCAATTGGACGAAGTATACAGTAGAGACAAGGAGTTGATGTTAACTTCATCGTTTCACCAAAGTTCTCACGTAACTAAAAAACTATTTATTTGCCTGTATTGTTGAAAATGTAAAATAAATTGCCTCTTGAAGGATATACTTGTACGTGTATACATGCGACCAGTAAATTAAAATGAAATTATTAGGATGACTATTAATAAAGGCTTTGTGCATGCAATTTGTGATGTAAATATATACAGATTGTACATAAAAAATATGTAATTGTGGGAATTTTATCATTGTCAGAAAAGTTTGGAGCTTAGTATTTGCACTACATTTATAAAAATTCTAAATTCTATGGTATCAGTAACTAATTAAATCTTTGTTGTCATATGTTTTTAGATCAAAATCATCGATATATGTACATAAAATGGATAATATTAGAATAATTTTCGTTTTTGCTTAATGGGTGCAGAAGGGCAAGAGACAAAAATAAATGCATCAGTTTTTATAGTTTATATCGAGCTGTGAATATTGAAAAAATAACTAAAATATTAATTAAAGAATCACTATAATCCCTTGAAAAAAGCAGAAACTCTGATAATTTGATCCTCATTCTGTGTGGTAGAAGACCAGTTAGATTTGATGAGTCTGTAAAACACAGATTTAAGAACCCAATGACGTTACCTATGGTATTATATATATAGGAGTCAATGTTAAACATTTATTATTATTAAACACAGATTATCGACTTAATTTGTAATTACATCGTCATTATTCAATTTTGATATTAAAATATATGTCGAAGTTGCTGAAGTTGCTGACGTTGCAATGAATTACCCTTACTCTGGAATAGCAAATACAGTTTGTATTTCTTCGGATATCTCAAATATAGAAAATTTGTTTGGGTTGACATTTTCCATACGTGAACAGATCGTAGTGACGCTCAATGAGTATACATTAAAAGGTGATGAGAATCAATTTGACTTGGACGCCAATTTCTGACAGATCTTAAATAACAGCTTTTGTAATTTACAGGACTAAATATATATTAATTTAATTACTTTATTGATTTTATAAAAGTGTAATTATATTTCAATTATATTTCCACTAAATTCGTTTCTCGTATGTAGGTGAATAATGTGCAAGTAACCTTTAAAACCTTAATTTAATGCTATAAAAATAAATGATATTCCATAATTTATATGAGTGCTTATGTTTATGGACATTATGGTAATTCATATATAACTTTAATTTATCTTTATTAGACAATACCATGAAGTGTTATTAATCCTGTAATTTGTTTTCATTATTGATTATTCTCGTCTATCATTTAACAAATTGTATGTGACATGCACATAATCATTTATATCTATAATTTGAACTGTCCTATTCCATGAATGAAATGGTCTGGCATAGAATGCATAATAAACGCGTTTGATATTCTTGTCAACTGTAACACCACTGATAAGATTCAATAAGTAGGGAATAGTGTATTTTTATAAGGAATTTTCTGGCAGTAAACTATATATATATGGAAACATTAAAAAATTTATATGAGGTGAAAATCTGGCATACCACATTACATTAACATCACTTCGCAATGGTATACTTTCTAGAGTATGTATTATAAAAGTTAATATTACTCATAGATAATCACAAAAAATCAAATTGGAATAATGCTAAATACAACTCTGGCTTACAAGTAACATTATTAATTAATATGCCTGTATTTATACCAAAAATTATTAGCACCTAAACATTCTACTGATGGAATTCCTACTTATAAAACATCTTTAGGTATTTATATTTTTAATCTTTAACTGGCGTGAGATTTAAAAGTATATATTCAGTCAATATGCAATGGATGTAATATTAATCGTAAATGTCTATAAATAATAACAGTCATCATCAACATTATCCAAATTCATTTAGGTCCACTGTAGGTTAAAGGCATACTTAAATTCGTGCTTAAAGTAGCTTTGAAGTTTGGGCGGCCGAATGACTATTCCTAAAATTCAATCATTTATGCAGACACACGTAGATCATAGTACGTAAAATAAAAATGGTTTTCCATTACAAATCTAGGGATTTATGTCTAATTTAATGGTGAAATGAATTTTAAAACAGAAAACTGAAACCATAATGGAAATCATTGATCAATGATAACCAGAAAGATGATTGTCTTAACTGATAGCGATCAATCGAATCAGACGTTTTCATGACAATTTCAGGAGATTTATTGCAATATATTCTGTTCTACTATAGTGTTCTCTGCATAAGTGCAGTATTTTTATTCTGACATATGAGCAAAGGGGAAAAATAAGACTATAGTATTTGAATCTGTTCGGCAATCATATCATTATTACCGTAAATTTCGTAACCGTAATCTGATAATAATAAAAAAAATTTATGTACAATAAAAAAAAATGCAACTAGTTATTGTACACTAGCCTCCGTAATGACAAAGGAAATTTCTATTTGATTTTCAGTCATGTGTTTGTTGTCTCGTGTACCACCATATGTATTTGCACAGTCCAATTGAAATTTGGTGAGTTAGAGAAAAAGTGCATCCAGTGCTGAAAAGCTTTATGATTTTTTTTAGATGGTTGTAAAGCTTATGTAACGCAAGGAAAATGTTGTGTGTTTAATTGGGTGCTTCATAATTATATAAATAAACTATAAAAATGATTTTTAACCACTGAAATCCTCTACATAATTTATGATGTTATTCTAACGCAAATTCAATTATCATCTAAAATTAATTACATTGAACATTATGTTTAATAGGGTGAATGGGGTGTTTTCATAGTAATATATTATCCAATAATAAATTAAATTATATTGTGATTTAATAAAAAGATAATAATAATAAAATTATAATTATTCACATGAATAACATGAACAAAGAACTATTTAATATTCACGCAGTAATTTCCATAAAATGAAAAACCCTCTTTTCATTTTCAAATAAAATTTCCTTAAAGTAAATAAGTGTGGTAGTTGTGAAACTCAGAATCTCATACAATAATAAACTTATGCCTGAATTTAAAGTTAAGCAATTCATAAAACATCGAAATAATCGGAAATGTTTATGTGAAATATTAAAAATTGTGTTATTTTGGTGTCGAATATTTGGTATAACACCAATAAAATGGAATCATCCAAAGGGCAGAAATTTCATCAAAGAAGATGGTCAATGTAATTTTGAAATTTCCAAACCATGGCTGATTTATTCCATTTTAATTATGCTAATTTATAATATTCTATTTTATACAACAATGGATTCAAATTATACAACTCATGCAAAATTACTATTCATTGTCCATAATTGTGTTTACTTTGGATTTTCGTCAATATTAACAATATTTGGACTTAGAACAGTTCAACATTTAACCGCGGCACTAAATGGAATATCGGAATTTTTGCAGATCGGTCTAATGTGTCATAGTACAAAACAATCATTGATCAAACGTAATTTTTATGGTATCATCATAATTTTATTTCAATTAGCCTTACAATATGTGGCTTTAATTTATATGATTTTAAATGATGAATTCATAAAGACAGCTCATTTTATGGAATTCATTGGCATAATTGTTCAAAATACACCATTCATGTTTTACTATTTATTTTGCACAATATGTGGTATGTATGTTGCAATATTAATGTGTTATGAAACATCATTGTGTCAGACACTGAGTGGCAATGTTTTGCGGCCAAGTGACGAAGATCAATTGGGTGGTACAATGAAATTTGCAAGATGTAATGGATCACATACTATGCATATTGTAAAAAATAAATTATCAAATAATGAAAATGCATTTATGTTTGATATAAATCGATTGAGATGTTTACACGAAAGTATACGTCAATCATTGATAATTGCAAATCAATCATTTAATCCACAAATAACAATACATATTTTAATTGAATTAATTGTTTTGGTAATGCATTCCTATGAAGTTATTGCATATATGAATAATGGGTTTCGTACCACAGAAATGTACACGTACCATTTTTTGAATATTCTATTTGTTTCAGTGCATATAATTGGATTTCTAATATTTCTGAGTTCTGGTGAAGGATTGAAAAGAACCGTAAATATTTAAAACTAATTAATTTATTTAGTTATTTCAATTTTGCTAATTTTAAGAAAATTCTAAATAACTCACATTAATTATGACTAATAATTTATGCTTTTGTCGAATCTTGAAATTGAAATTGAAAGTATTTGGAACTTTGAATACTGTAATTCGTGTTCAAATTCAATTGATCTAGTAAATTGTGATATATTATATTTTAAAACTTGTATTAATATTTTAACTGCTGTCCATCTTTTAGCTTTATTCTATTTATTTTTATTCTTGTAGTGCTGGAGATAATAAGAATTACCGTAAATCTAAAATTGTATTAATTCATTCAGAAATTTCCTGTCCTTAATTTTCACTTCCAGTATAAGAATTCGTTTAAATTTGGCAAAGGAATGTTGTTAACGATTTTTTGGCAGTATATCAAATTCAATTCACATTTTTGTCCTGTTAACGCATATCTTATGCGATATCATTAACAGGAAGCCTCAGTGTATGGCCGTTCCAATTTCGTGATTTAATAATCATGTCATCAGCAACCTTATGAATTACTCAGGTATTAAACTTATCGAAGCACTTAATTCTATCCCAGACCGGCATTCTTTTATATTTAGAAAGTTGTATAATATACACATTTTAATTATGTTTTTCTTCAATTTTCCAGCAACGAAATCTACTTCAACGTATTATTGAAATTAATAGTAAACATTTGTCCGCAGAAGAATTTGCCGAATTAAGGATTTTTTCGTTAAAATTAGCAAATGCTTTATCACAATTTAGTGCTGGCAATTTTTTTCCAATTGAAATTCGACTACTTGCACCAGTAAGTATATAAATGATAAAAAAATTATATAAAAAATATTTTGATAAAATAAATCTTCATTAATTCCTCTACTTAGATTAAATAATGTAATTTGGAACCATTTGAAAATAATAAAAATCACAATATGTACATTACTGTGATTAATTAACTATTGTTCAACCTACCTCAACACGAAATGTCTTAATATAATACTATTGATTGTATGCTAGACTATTAAATTTTATTATTTTCTTTATGGCACAGACTATTCAGCACTAATTAACAATCAGAAAATACAAACTCAGTAATGTGTTTGTAATTAGGGACAGTTCAGTGATATTATATTTTTTCGATCTTTTAAAGACTTATCTGAGGTAAGAAGTGTAGAGTGCAGTGATTAGTAAGATGTGAATTGATGGAAGGCATCGATAGTGCTGACAATAGTGATTGTCATTGAAGATTGAGTTTATGTATAACTAGTTTTTTTAAAATGAGAAGCAATTCAAAACTTTAGACAAAATTACATCCAATCGTCAAATCGAAATGTATAGTTCAGCCTCATTTACCAAATCATTCTAATAATCATTGATATTGCATACTCGTAAAATCATATAAATTACTAGAATTACTAGAAAATATAGTTTTTATTTTTACTGATGGCTCTTCTTTAATTTCAGATTACAGGCTATGTGGTAACGTACTTATTAGTTGCACTGCAATTTAAAATTTATTCATTCAAATCTGTATACAATGAAACTACCACAATGAATATTGATTAAAATAAATTAAAAAATATGAAATAATCAACTTTTTAATAATTTTATTTTTAAAAAAATGTTTCACCCACCCAAACATTAGGTATTTAAAAGAGTTATTAGCATAGTAGTGTAATTATTTAAAATATACACGCTACAAACTACAGAACGTATTTGCAGCAGAATATCTCAAAGCAGACATATTTTTTTTAAAGATATTATGTCTAAAAGTTGACGTATATCATTAAGTAGATGCACTGTAAAAATTGTGGAACGTAAATGTTTACACTAAGATATTGCTTCGCAAACTAACATAATGAACACCAGCAAAGTTGATAAATAGATGTATAGAAGGTTAAAATTGAAATAATTCGACAATTATGTAATTAATAATAGTGAACACTTGACGTTTTTTTTTTTCAAAAAAGAGTCATGTCACCAAGTGAGTTTTTTGTTCAAACAATATAATATAGTGGACGTATAGTACGCCATTTCGATAACAAGTAGGATAAAAGTTTCTAACGAGATAAACGTACTTCTTTTTTGAAAATATTACAGATCGGGCACTATGTAACAGTTTGCTGATCATAGAAGAGACTTCAAAAATGAATTGCATATACAATAATGAATTGTACAATAATTAAATATACACCAACCACAAAATTAGTTACAAATAGAATCAATGTGAAGGCAGAAATACATTAGCTGGGTACTATAGTTTAAAAAAAAAACATCACTCTAGGTGATTTCATTTCTTATCAAGAATAACACAAACATTTAAATTATTAACATTTTTTATTTTTTAATTTTTTTACTAAAACTTACTTACAAATATAACAACAATCAGTATAATAAGATACTCATTTAATAGAACACACAAACTATTATAACAATTAAAAATATAATTAAAGAAATTTAATTATTAAAATGACATTAATAATTAAAATTCTTTTAAAAAACGTTTAAAATTATGAATGAATAAAATAATGGTGATGATAAATAATTATGCAAATATGATAATTAAGACTAGGTAAATGAAGAGAATATATAAAAGATTATTTACAAAAGAAAAATCATAGCTCATGGCATTTTAAAAAAAAATATGATATTTGGTTGTATATACATGAGGATGATGAATATGATGTTTTATTAACTATATAAATGACTTCTATATTTTATTTTCGATGATGTAAACCGCCTCCGTTGGGCACTGGATAACTGTATCCACCGCCACCACCTCCTGAAGACCCATCTGAAAGTGTACCAGATGGTGCATGACTATAACTATCAACACCTGTATAACTATCATGTGTACTGCCACCAGCTCCACCAGCTCCGAATGAATAACTATCATGACCACCACCACCACCTCCAGTTCCGCCTACTGAATAACTATCATGGCCACCACCAACACTACCACTACCGCCTAATGAGTAACTATCATGACCACCAGCACTACCACCTACTGAATAACTATCATATCCAACACCACCACCACTACTACCACCTGAATAACTATCATGTCCACCGGCACTACCACCTACCGAATAACTATCATGTCCACCAGTAAAACTGCCACCACTGCTACTAGCATATGCACTATGACCACCACCATAACCTCCACTACCGGAACCACCTCCATAACCTCCACTACCCGATCCACCTCCATAACCTCCACTGCCGGATCCACCTCCAAAACCGCCGCCATGTCCACCTGAACTGGCACCAGCTAACAATAATAGTTCTTCAGCACCATGACCGCCGCCACCACCACCACCGTTATGACCACCACCATGACTACCTCCAAAACTGCTGCCACCAAAACCACCGCCAGATCCACCACCATAACCACCATCGTGACCACCTGAACTACCACCAGCTAACAATAAAAGTCCCTCAGCTCCATGACCACCACCTCCACCACCACCCCCACTATTGCCACCATATCCACTATGACCACCACCGAAACCGCCACCAGATCCACCATGACCACCTGAACCACCATCAGCTAATAATAAAACTTCTTCAGCACCATGACCACCACCTCCTCCACCTCCATGACCACCACCAAAACCACCTCCGAAACTGCCACCAAAACCACCACCAAAACCACCACCATGACCGCCACCAAAGCCACCACCATGTCCACCACCTCCATGACCGCCGCCGCCGCCATGACCGTCTTCAACTAGCAAAACTTCTTCAGCTCCATGACCACCACCACCACCACCACCACCGCCGCCATGACCGCCACCAAATCCACCACCAAATCCACCACCATATCCACCACCATGCCCACCACCGCCATGACCTCCAGATCCTCCAGCTCCGGCTAATAATAAAATTTCTTCAATTCCGTGTCCACCGCTTCCATGTCCACCACCGCCATGTCCACCGCCACCATGTCCACCGCCACCTCCAGCCAGTAAATAAATTTCTTCATGTCCGCCACCATGTCCACCACCTCCGTGTCCATGACCGCCGCCACCACCACCACCACCATGTCCATGTCCGCCACCTCCACCGCCACTCAAAAATCCACCAATTAATCCACCAATTATTTCACCATCACCATGACCGCCTCCACCCCCTCCCCCATGACCGTGACCATGACCACCGCCACCACCATGTGAATGTGCCACAAGAACTTCCTTATGTTCATGTAATTCCTCATATAATTCGGGTACATGAATTTTGATATGCACGCTGCGACAAAAAAGATAAAAAAACAAAACAAAAACGACTTTAGTTCATTGAACTTTTGCATTATAAATTGCATAAATATTTTATTTATTAAAATGGTCAATGAATTTAAAACTTACTGTTCTTTGCCAAAACCGCCAGCATGTACAATGGCCAGACTTGTAGCCAATACACAGGTGAACTAGAAGGTAAAAAAAAAAAAAAATAGGAGAAAGTTTAATTATTTTTGTTTTTTATCTTTCATTTTTTATTTTTTTTATTTTTTTTGTAAGTGTTATTTTAAGTGATGCTAATTTTTATTTATTTTTTTTTAAATAAATAAATTTAAGTAGTTTTTCTGTGCATGAAAAACAGAATTTGAACTAAAGTGAAATTATTGAATTGATTGTGTACCACTGATAATTCACCATAAATAAGAAATACGAATTAATGTAAGATGAGAGTGTATAATGGAGTGTACTTGTAATGTAAAAGATAATTTTACAATTTTACTTAACAATATACGAGTACTAATTTATGTAATAATTACTGTACGTATGTATATAAGTAATATCTCGAATTACTTTCGATTTCAAAATATTTGTCCATATTCGCATATTTTTTATGCGGTATGTAAATTAAGCTTTTCCTATTTCAAAGAAATGAATCAATCATTTACATAATATTGGTTTTGCAAAAAGTAATCCAATCTCTTTTGAATTACTATCAGATCTTTAGCTTAATGGACGATCTTGGCCCCACAAAACAAAAGAATAGATCATAAGCTCTACGCACACTACTTCCTAAATATTGTGCAAATTACTTAAATATTCATAATATGTAGCAAAACCTTTGTTGTTGGTGAGAAGTTTATACACCAAGCCTATAAAACAGACATTCATTTAGTTTTTGACGTTAATTCTAAACAAAGTTACTTACATCGGTTAAAATACGCGGTTCAAAAAGTGCTAGAAATTTCCATCATTCTTGCAGAATTTAGTATAGATTTTCATTTCTTATTATATTTCATCATGTTTTTTAAATACTAAATGTACGAAATCCGATTAGAAATATACAACATATGTTACTGCAAATTCTACAAGAATAGCAGTGGTATTGTAGATTTTGGGAACAGTTATATGTTAAATGCAGTAAAATTAATGTTTAGTCAATGTATCTGCGTATAATGTATATAAAATACACACTACTAATTACACGTTTATATGGTAGATTAAATTACTGTTTTTTTTTTTATACATTTTTGTGTAATTACACAAATTGTGTTACAAATCAGTCCACATTAGTACAAAATAAATTAATATTTGTGCATAAAATAGAGGAAATTTATTATCGATTGTATTGTCAAAATGTCAAATACTGGTACTATTCCTTTAAATATACACATGAGAGACTATATACGAATTACAGAATACGAACTCATACTGCAGAATGTATCATTTCAAAATAGTTTAGATCACAAAACTTGTTGATAAAGATCAATAATCTAATTTTTGGAAAATTTCTAACAAATAAATGTATTCTCTAAGAAATTCTATATTAAAATTAACAGAGGAATCTGTCAGTATTGGCAAAGACTCATAGGGTCAATAAATTGATTTTTATTGATAGTATATTAAATAGAAATTATTTTAAATATGATTGTAAATGTTTATATAGAGATACTGTACTGAAGTCTGCAAGAATAATTTTAATGCAAAATTTAGAATAGTTGTGTTGGAATCGCAATACATATATTGTAATTTTAAATATTTTTGTGATTATTTACTAGATTCTGAAAATTATTTGATACCTTCATGAAGGATTCATTCATTCATCAATAAAACATTTTTTTAGCCTAAACATTGTTGCACAGACATACTGTAAAGAATGATAAATGAAAGAATTTATGTTAATATCAAATAATTATCACTATTATGTATTGCATATTTCTAATAAATTTTGAAAAAACTGTACTAAAAATCTGCTAGAATAATTTCCTTGAAGATTTTTGTAGAACAGAAATGATACAATTACGCATTTAATTAATTTGCAAATAGATAAAGAATGTGAAATTGTTTGATAATATACAATATATGGATATTGCTCTAATTAACTAATGTCAGGATTAATTCAAACATTTGTCAAATAAAAATTTGTTTATTGCAATTATTAACATCAAACGTGTTTAATATGCACTGCTGTTCAATTAAGATATGACAATACAACATATTTTTAAACTTAGCTTTGACTATAAATTTGACAATGAAAACAACTCGCATTGAAGAATCGTGGTGCTGTAACTGTCAATTGTGATCGAGAATTTCAGGTGTCACAGTACGGTGACGATCAGCATATATGGTATATAAAATACTATTCGTACCATTTGATTTATTAAAAATATGATTATAGGAATCAATAAATCCCATTAAATTGAATAGGATCGGTCGAGAAACGATCAAATATTCTTATTTCAACGCACTATACAACACAATTTTCACAATAATATCCTCAATGTATTCCAATATTGATAGTAACATTATCTTAAAATGTTCGATAATTTGTCCTCTGTTGTAAAGTATAATATATATATTATAGTTAAACTATGTTGATGATGATCATGCATTGCTAATTATAGCGAATACATTAAGTGTATAAAAATCACAAAAACATAAGAACCATAATTATATGCACAATAAACTAATAATTAGTTAAATTTTTAACAATAATAATAAATTTATTACTTACAACAAGCCACGAAGCCATTTTCACAAAACAAAACTCTAATTTCAAAAGAAATTAACCAAAATTTAAGTCTTTTCTTTTTTTTCTCGTGTTTTTCTTAAAAAAACTACTTTTTATTTATGATGTTCTTTGATTAACAACAAAAATTGAATTGATCTACCAAACAACTGAAACATCTTTTTATAGGATAAATACCGGGCCATTAACAATATGTTTAAAGAGTGAAATGATTTATTTGCGGTGGTAATAAAGTGCGATAATCTACCAGATGGATGAATGGTTGGATGCTGTTAACGATGATGCTATTGAAGTAGGGAGAAATTTTAGTTAAAATTATCATTTTTGGGTATAGTTTTTAATATGTTAATAATGATCAGTTAGATTCGATCACATACTTAGGTCATGGTCATGGATTAGGGTAAATACTATATACATTTCTTATTATATGGGAAAATATATTGATCGCGTAATATGTAAATAAAATGTATATGAATGATCAAATATAAATGTCTATTTAACATATAAGGTAGGGATCTTTTCCTAATACTTTTCAATACAAAATATTTCATTTAATTTTTGACTGCGTTAAAACACATTTGTTGATTTCTTAAGGCAAGAGAGAGATCATAAGTCAATGATCTTCCGGTTTATTACTGCATATTGAGATATAATTGGCTTTATTTTATTATTGCATATTAAAAGTAAAATTTTAAATATTTTGTTGCAGATATAATTGCATTAAAATGTTATTATTTAAAATATGATTGAATTAGTGTAATTAAAATATAAAAATATAAACTTTCTTAATTAAAAATTTTTACTTGACGTATTGTTCTTATGTTTAATTGTTTATTAATAGGCAATATATGGTACCATATAATTTGAGAGTGCCAAAATTATATATAAATGTTTTGTAAATTTGAATTTTTGTGTATAATATCTTTAAACCTATTTGAACTATTTGTACAGAGCATCCTCAAGGGATGACACCCTTTTTTTTAATGTAATGTAATATATTGATAATTAAAAACTGTACTGCACTAAGCAAGAATGATTTAATTGCAGAGTTTAGAACAGTTGTATTTGAAGTTGTGTTAATAAATTAAAATAATTTCTGTACATTTACGCATAACAGAATAGATGTAAAGTGTAAATTATTTGATATTGTGATAAAAAAAATTGGTGAATTTGTCAATAAAATTAATGTATTACAATATCAACGCAGCTCTCATACAGGCTAACAACGCCGCTCTCACATAGGGTAAAGGATGTAAATATGAACACTCATCATCATCTTAGTCTGAACGTCACATGGACGCATTGTTATATTAAATGTAAACCGAAAAATTATATTGGTTTCCAACATAATGTGAGACATGTAGTTGCTTGACTAAATATTTATATATTTCGGTTGATCGTTGTGTAAAGTTAAGTCCTTGCTACGTGAGAAGTCTATACAGAAATTATGATCTATATTTCTTTTACACAATTACACACAATTATTGACATCTACTTTGATCGCGACATATTGAAGATAGGTTGAGCACCCTAATAAAATAGTTTTACTATTACTGAAATATGTACGAAATAATAACAATGCATATAATGATATTATTCTTAACAATATTGTTAATATAATTTAAGTTTTCTAGTCCAATTGATTCTACTGATGAGTATAGGCCTACTCAAGTTCTGTCCATTGTTATATATTTGAAATTTAAAGATTAGAAACAACTTTTTCTTTGCTGATTGATTGCGATAAACATATAATCGTTCTATATACGCCAGCATACACAAAGAAATTTAGCATTCGGAAACTTTAAACAATCAAGTGCCATGATTATATAATTCTGCGATGACTTACCTCGGCGTAATAAAATATTTGCACATAATACAAGACATAAAATTAATATACATAATAATATCACAGAAAAACTACAAAAACTAGATAAATTTAAAAAACAGTGTTAGAGACAGACTTATGTTGGTGAAGATTTGAATGGTATATCTTAAATTTACAGGCAGTTCGAGCATTTGAAAGTGCAAAAACTGACCAGTTTCAAACGCGAATATATCGGCTCCGGAAAATAATTTTCGAATATGACACACATCAGACATTCAAAATATAGTTCATATAAACAAAAAACTATTCATTGTTCTGCGAACTATTATGATCAAAAGTCGATATAGCTGGAAGAGGTAAGTTGCTGATGAGTCACTACATAAATACGGAAAAGTGAAGCTAATTTTTTACGTGAATTTTAGCCATAGGCTATGTATTTTTCAACAACAATTTGACACATATTATTTATATAACTTAATCTACATATAGATAATTACACTATAGAAAGGAAGTGCCAACAATTTCTAATTGATTGACCCTTTAAATTAGATATTATATAGACCCTTGCATTATGTCAGAACGCGTATAAAACAGATGCAGGTATTAATTAGCGAAAGGTCTATAATATATTCTTTTCCGTCTATCACATGTCATTTTCGAAGGTTTCATAAATTACATATAGGGATGCACAAATGAGACAGTAAGTTAATTTTACGATATAAAAATAACAGAGATAGTGAACAATAAGTAAGTAATATAATTTACGGATCAGTGCAAACCACCAAATTGAAGCTTAATAAGTTATGTTAAACCTGGTCTTAGACTAACTACATACCTGCAATTGACATAATTTACATCTGAGAAGAGTCGTCGCAACCTAATTAGTTTACTATACTTATACTTTAAGCATTCATTTTGAACATCCCATTAGACCGATATAAATGTATACAATTGGGTATTATAATTCATTTTGGATCCTATAAATGTCTGATACTTTGAACCTATATATAGTCTATATACATAGAAGTTTGGAATTTGTTGTTACCAATTGAAAATTTAGTCCGTCAAATGCTACTGTTTAATACATGTGTATAGGTGTATGATAAATTCAATTCAATTATCCTTAATTTAATAATACGTAAAATATTATAAACAAAATTACAATTTGTGATAATTAATTATTTAAATGCGATATCTCCTTGTACTTTCGATGCTTATTGTACACATGTTAACCTTATTTAAATTTATGCTTGAATATGTCGCAGGGTCTGGTGAGAATTAGTTAGGGAATACAATTGAAAAAATCAGTTTATATTGAGAGAGGAATAAAGGGAAGGACGATTGGGTACAAGCAGTGCTGATATACGAAATACGTAACTTCCTATACGCTACGGAAAACTAGCATATATTAATTACAGTTTACACATATGATCACATATGAGGACAGTTTGAGAAGTAGTGAGTCTAGATAAGAAAACATAATTTTTTTTTTATATTCTATTTATTTTTCAACATAACTCAATTCACCTTTCTTGTAATACTATTTGTCGATAACGATTCAAAATAGGCGTTAGTGCAGCTATTACTTCATCATTCGAACCGAATCCTTTTCCTCCGAGTCATTTTTTCATGTTTGGAAACAAAAAGAAATCATTAGTAACATGTAGCTTTTTCAATTGCAAATTTTCGTGTAAAAGACTGTGTTCACGTTCTATTGACATATCAGATATCTCACACAGTTTCACTCGATGATCTTTCTAAACGATATCATGGATTTATTAGATATCATGGATTAAATTAGAGCATTAAGTGAAGCATACTTATAGACATAATTGATTTGTGTACATTACAAAACCATCTAAAATGTATTCGATGTTGTTGTGATGAATCTATTTGATATTCTTTCGTTGATTTTGCAAAATTTTGTTTGCAGAATTATGTTACTATTTGGAAAGGTTGCCAAATAAGTCAGGGGAAAAGTCGAAGAGTTTATCTAACATATCATAATGACTTGCCAAATTAAATTTCTTCAAATTTTCTATGGATTTCTTAAAATATACATAATTTTCACTAGACAAACGTTCACCATAATAGGTTTCCCATTGTATCTTTTCATTTGCTTTATCTATCTAAATATATAACAATCTTTTTTACCATTATATATATCAAGTAATGAATAATCTCTCTGTATAATTGTGAAGGAAAATAAATCAAATATGAATTAATAGTTTTACGCGTTTTCATGTCCAATTAATTGGTAATGAAATATAAATGTAACAACTCGCATAATTTCCTTATGTACTATAATCGTATATTTGCAGAATATATGCTCTGCGCTTGTACTTACCTATAAACTGTCTTGATTTTATTGTACTCGTATGTACTGGAGTGTGAAGCGATCAAAAATCTTAAGCGCTGAAAGTGAATTGGTATTTCAATTCCATGACCTTTACATTGATTGTTGAAATAATTAGCTGCTGTTGTTTTGAATATCATAATAATAACAATTGTGAAAGGAAAGAAATTATAAATAAAGAAAAAAAAGTCTGAACACTTTTTTCGGTCCGGCAGAGTTAAATTCAAAATATAAAAATATACAAAATAAAAAACATTATGATTTTAAAGAATTTGAAATAAAAAAATTAAAAAATCGTAATAAATACCATCATTATCATCATCAACATCGTCATCATCATTGTTGAATTTGATGAATGATGAAATTGAAAATTTATATAATTTCTTACATTAAACTTGTACCATTAAAATTGAAAAGTACGTAATCAACTATGAATTCATTCATTCATTGATAATGTACTTATAATTCAAGTTTAATTTCACTTTATGAACATAACATTGTCCACATTAGACTTAGCGGTCTTATAATCTTATCAAAACATTATGTAAAACAGTATCCATCAGTACTGGTAATTTGTCATCTTGACACATTTGAATTAACATAATAATTTAAAATTTAAGAAAGTTTAAAAAGTTGTACATACACCGTATTGATCGTATGCTACAATTCGTTAAGAGGCAGAAAACATTCCCTCAATATTTTACTATAACTAAGTGTTTATCAACCACTGTGTAGTCTGCTGATGTACCCACTTTATCACTAGACTGCCACATATGAACCGAGTTCATTTTGGTCAAAAGTTCGGAGGCAAATTACTCCCCAAAACGAATCTTCAAGTAGGTAGTATTAGTAGACTGAATGTAAAATTTTCAGATTAGGTACTTAGAATATCAGCTCCAAAACAATGTTTTGGCAATGGTTATTCTCGGGGTAATGATAGTTTAAAATTGGCAATGGCACAGAATTTTGGCGATAGTTCAAACTTACAAAAAAAAGGAACATATAATAACGTTCTAAAGTAATAGAAATTCACCTGCCTGATAGACCCAAATATTTTAAAGACAACAAACTGATAACTGGTGGTATTTAATATGATCACGAGCCTGAGATTACGTGAAATGGCTTCGAAATGGTTTACAACGAGAATTAAAAATATAATATCTTGGTATGTAAAAAGGTTCTTTGCATACTGTAATGGAAACTTGATGGTGTGAGACCGAGGTTCTGAACAATATCAGGAATAAGAAAACAAAATACAAAATTTGGCAAGAAACTCATTCTAGTCACGATTTAGTAATAAATAAGTCAGCAAAATGAAAAACAAGATGACCGTATACAAAATTGCTCTGAAAAAAGTGAAGTAAAATAAGTCAGTTTAAGGTAGATTTTTGAAAACCTCTTGCTAATATTGATTATCAATGGTCAGCAAATTTATTAAATTCAAAGGGACAAGAAATAAGGAAGATATGTACAGAATTGCTTTAATAACAAAGGAATCATACTTACTTCACACAGAAAGACTTCCACATCACATTTACATATTTTGAGTAAGCATTTAATAGGGGGGTTACCCAAAAGGGTGCGGCCAATTAACGGTCATGTTAGAGGGTGTGGTAGCATTAATCATTCAATTTCTGAGTTCAATGATAACATGATGACATAACGAGTATGTAACGCTATTAAATAACTACATAGTTCAAATAGCTCACATTATTTTACGACACCTATAAGTATGTCATAAAGTCGGAGGTTAGTTTAGCAGGCTGCCTTTTAGACTAAAAATTAATACCGCTCAAAGTACTAGGAATTTACCCTCGGATAATGGATTGGATTTCCACACAACTCGGCACAAACACGCACAACACGAAAATGGAAAAAGAATATTATATATTGCGATTTGTTTGTTGGAACTATTATTATAATGGGTGAAATGAATGCTAGGGTGGGAAATTCGGTATTAAATGGCGTTAAATAAATTAAAATGAAGAAGAACTTATAGACTTTTGTGGTAACAAATATTTTCGAAACAACAATATCTTTTTTTCACAAAAAAATCAGCATAAATACACTTAGCATAACACCAGAGGTCAACAGTCAACTGTTAGAAGTTTTCATTGCGCTCACAAATTTTGAATGCTCTGTATTCTGGTAATGTATGTACAGATCATAAGCTGTAAGATCAGAATAATTGCAAAATTACAAAAACCTAACTCCAAAATATATTCAAAAGACAAATATTGAATCTATTAAGGATCCAAGCACATGACAGCTATATGAGATCAGACTACAATTTAAAATCTTGAACAATTCCATCAACGATGAAGATAACATCGAAGAGGCATGGTGCAAGTTAAGAGAGGATACTAGTAATGCAACATGAAGCGGTTGGACGACAAATAGAAAATCTTCCGATATTGAACACAAATACTGCGATCAATAGACAACTAAATAAGTAACATTTATGAAATATGTTATTTTTGCAAAATCAAAAATTTATTAATTACCTAATTATTAAGATTAATAAAAAAAACTTTCCAGTATTATTAAAGATGGAAATGTCGAATGTATTGAGTATTGTTATTAACATATGTCGATTATTTTTTTTTTGATAGGTAAGCATTTAAACATTCACTTTTTTTAAAATTAAATCAAAATAATTTCTAAATATTTAACCGATTTTACGGTTTTGTAGATTACAGCGAAAAAAAACCAACCAGCATTATTCTAACATTTTCTATAGGTTCTACACATCGAGTCTGTTTAAGTGTTTACATAAGTCGCAAGTTATTATCATACTTCCGTTTTAAAAAGACTGTATACTGCTGAATTTTATTTCGTTATCATCATTATCAACTAAATCTTTACTCCATACGGTAGTGCATTCATAGTTTATTAAACGTATATGTCAAGTATTTTTTATGTGGGATCTGACCATCTGCTTTAGTCAGCAGCATCATCTAAAAATTGTAAATATTGAAAATCCTCTACTTCATATATTTCTTCCCTATAATGACCGTAAGGAAAAATGATATCGACGTACGAATTTTCAATTAGTTTCGTAATTAGATACATTAATATTGAGATTAACTTTTGAGCTGTGTATTTCACAAGTCGTCTCAATACTGACAGCTTTCAAAGATGTATTATTTTAATTACAGATGATATGTTAGCATGTAGTATATTCGATTTTCGTGATGTCAGCTAAAGGTGAGTTAATGGGCACATCGGTTATTTATAATGTATTATGAATAGTATCTGAGATGAGACCCTAGATCAAACCTGCATATTTATTTGATACGAAGTCGTCGGTACATACCCTAATCGATATATTTCAATTTGTGCATTAAACTGTTACCTCCAAATTGTTATGTTATTATTTTCGATGAAATTAGTTATTTTGTCTGTAATGAATTTAGATGTGGTACATTCACTAGAAATTTCTTGACCTAGCTTTTAGAAACACTTTTGGTATTCAGAATAATATTTAATTGTCAAATTTCAAGTCTTGCTAATTCCATTATTAACTAATACCCAAATTAAATAATTTCTTAAATTTTGAACTATCACAGTAAAAATGTGGTAAAAGTTGTATATTTCATGATCTGTTGACTTCGAAATAATTTCCTGTAATAAATTTTAAAATTAAATTTAATATTAAGTTTTATGGTTCGTTTAATTAATAATTTTGCCAAATTAAAATTTTTTCCATTCAATGTATGGAATTATGTATTTAGACTTAATAGTTTCGTATAGTCTTCAGTTGAATTAAATTATTGTTAACTAGAATCAATTATGTATCATATAATTTTAAATACAGTTAAAGTAGCTCTGATTAATTTTGCTAATGTTAAAAATTGTATCATGATTTTGGAATCTCTATTCATATATGTATATAAAGTTTGTTAATGTTGCACAATCCTCATAAGTATAGAGAACTATTAGATTAACTAGTTAGTCTGGACTCGTATCACACAATTTTCAGATATGTACATAAATTTAAAGTTTTAAATAAAGTAAACCAGCAGTTCCTTTTGATTTTACTATATGCAAATCTATCACTTAAACCATGATTTTACTATATGCAAATCTATTACTTAAACCTGTCCTGGGCATTGACGTTAAAAGGCATCCAGGCCGTGATTGGAGGGTCTCTAGGAGAATATGCGGCTAACATATTC